>CASGHI010000141.1:0-52222 GCA_949319315.1 Zelleria hepariella
AGTATGTCTGCGTCAAATTTTGTCGGATTTAGCTTTGGCAGTCGTGTTGTCACACCTGGCGGGCTATGTCCTTGTTCTGACATGCCTCCCTGTATGCAGCGTTCATAGGTGTGCAGCTCGATTAGGGTATTTTAAGCCATGTCAAAGACCCTTTGGGTGGCCTAAAAACTCTGACACCAGGGGTGGCCACTACCTCATACGATTACCTACCTAGGGTATTTTCGGCTGCCATATCTGTACCCGTAGCCCATCATGGAGCAGCTCAACAGCCGCCTCAGTGGACGCTACAAGGGTTAGGCCCGGTTTCTTAGTTGAGAATTTTGCTAAGCAAATGGGTAAGTATCGTCCTGTCTCTGCAGATTTCTCACAAAAGAGCGTGACAGAGCGATACCTAAGTATGTGCTTAGATGCCATGCTTCTTAACCAAGAATTGCATAAATTTTGCTAGTAGGTACTTTAAACACTTACCTAGATAGTGATTTTACTCGCGCGAAGGTTAGCGTCCAGTACTCTATTTACCTTGGCAATCAATGTGCTTCTTACGTGTTGTATTCTATTACAGAAATCAAGATAAGTCTCGCCCGTATTAATTTTCAGTATTTCTAATTCGATAGCAATACACTCCTCACTGCGAGGATCACCAAAATGTTGCTCAAGAGCGATTTAGAGCTGTGGCCAAGTTTCAAGATGCTGTCGCTCACTTATAAGCGCTGCGGCTCTTCCAGTCAGCTTTGACGTTACGACATGGAATACATACACAGAAAAAACGGTTTTGTTGAAATAACTCAAAAATCCTTGAATTAAAGCAAATTGCGTCAAACCAAGATTATGGTTGTCTCATATATATTGAAACAAATATTTTCTTACATACAGAAAAAAAAAATCTTGAATTAAAACCTACAATTGTTTTGTTTGAAGAGAAATACAACTTGTTTGAAGACAATGTACCTTACACCAAAAACTTATCATTTTCTTATTTTAAGTAAATCAGTTATATTGATTGAAGCTTACATTATCTTTTTATTTCAAGAAAATGTTAATTTGGATGAAGAAAATAGGTAGCTTAGGTTAAAATCGAATATGCTACACATAAAATAAAATTATATTGTATCGAAAAATTATATCCTTGTTTCAATCTAAACTTTATTTAAATTCAGCTACCCCTTTTTTTGACCGAGAAATTATAATACTTACAATAAATAATATACTCTCAAACTAAAGCAAAAATTTACTTATTTTAATAACTGAATTTATTGTGTAGAAAATTGTTTTACTTAAACCGAAAAGTGATGTTGTAGATTGTAATTTATGTTACCTTTCACGAAGTGATAGTTAATTTGTTTCAAGAACAAAATTCCTTCATTTAATAGTTATAGTTCCTTAATATAAGAGTCTAGGGATCTTGTTTTGAGCGTTTGTTGTTGGGATATTAATGTTACACCTACAGGTGATATTGAAATCGTTGGCATATCCTTTTAAGGAGTGGCCTTACACCATGAACGTGAAGTTGTTTGTGGTGTGGTGTGAGTCACGCCTTAAAAGGATGACAACGATTTCAATATCACCTGTAGGTATAACATTAATATCCCAACAATAAGTGCATTGCTTTTATATACATACAACTATGCAAGTAATAAAAATAAAAATCGTCTTAGTGGAAATGTATTTTTATTCTAAAATTATAATATTATAATAATCAAATATTAATGTTTGAATCAGATAGCCCCCGATTCCGGCAAACACATCCTATCCTAAACTAAAATTAGTCCTGTCACTTTCTAATAAAAATGTATAGAAAGAGACAGTGTCACTAAGATGGCGGTTTTAGTATTGTCAGTTTAAGTTTAAGCTAATCTTCAGTACATTTTTAGTCGACACGTTTGATCGTGTGGGCTAAATCTCATACAAATTTTAGTTTGACAGCACTAAAACCACCATCTTAGTTTTGCCATCCCTTTCTATTTTTAAAGTTAAAAAGTGACATGACTAATTTTAATTTAGGATAGAATGTGTTTACCGGAATCGGGGCCGTTGTCACGTTACGTCACGATAACGTTTACTATTAAAACGTTTAGTTGCAGAATGTCCCTTCCCCATAATGTCCCTTTCCCACAATGTCCCTTCTGCTATTATTAGGCATATATTTTAGGAAAATAATGTTGTGGGTGCATTTATATTTTTATATTGTCTATTTATATAATAAGTACCTATAACATTCTATTCCTAAATATATGCTTATAATAATAGGAGAAGGGACATTGTGGAAAAGGGACATAATGGGGAAGGTCTTTTTGGGAAGGGACATTCTGGGAAAGGAACATTTTGGAACCAAGGGACATTTTGGGAAAGGGACATTCTGCAACTAAACGAACTTACTTACGTTTACTAAAAGTCTAATTTAACATACATATCTGTATTAACACTATAAATGATTGAAGGTATATTTATGTACAAGTCATTGTAATTTATAATTTTATTCTGTGACGTTCGAACAACTTTATAAGCTCGGAAATGTGGGTTATATTTAATAATCTGTAAATAAAAACAATTGAAAAAGACTTTGTTTGTTTGTGGTCCACAGATAATTTTAGAAATAATGTAGTATTCCGGAACATTTTCAACGATATTATACAATATTACATCATTTGTATTAAAGGTCACACCGTTTATTTCAAACCAATTACATAAATCTTGGTTTTCAATAGAATCGCTGGGAATTTCAGTTTTACCATGAGAAACATAGTCTACTAAGCCCTTTTTTATGACAAAACGGAAGCTTTGCTTCAGAAGACATCGTGTAAATACAGAAAGCGGAAGATCTCTTCGCGATGTGATTGATTGACACACTTTTTTTAAATCTTTATGCTTAGCTTCGTACTTAAATGCACTTATAAGTATTGGAGGCCCAATTTTTTTTATAATTGTGGGATAGTGTAATAGAAAATGGTGTTTAGGCTTTAATGTGCATTGAAATACACTCTGATATTTCTCATGATGCTCACTAATAAGGTTCTTTAGATATTCTAACAAATCATCAGTGAAAGTTTGTGATGTCAGAATATCTGTTATTTCGAGTAGTAAAAGATAATATACCCAAATAGGTTCACCTTCATCAATTAAGTCACCCACTATGAATACAAAATTTCGAACAAAACATAACATTTCTGTTGCGGACATTATAATGACTCCATTCAACAAATGCTGGTTGTTTACAGGGGGTGGCGTATTTTTCTCACTTGAATGATATTTAAAATATTTAATTCTGGAATTTAAATGATCTAAAGAAAAATATTCCTTTTCAATCAGACCTTTTACAACACGTGCCATTCCGTACCTATGCACACCTTCCATTAGGTCATGCATTACGTCGCATGTAAAATTATTGTAAACATGGAAATTGGGTAAATTATTCCAGACACATGTTGCTTTTATGCCCACGTTATTAAGTACATCATTTTCATAATCTACAATTTGCCGAAGATTATTAATTTGTTGGATTTGAGTCTGCGACTCAGTTTTATTGGTTAGACAAAATCTGCAGAAATTTGAAGCATTAAAACTTTCAAAAAATCCTAGAAGACCATGAAGCCCAAGGTTATCACCGGACAATGTTATCAAAATGAATTGTATTTTTACATTCTTATTTGGAAGAATAACTGTAATTCCAACTTCTTCGAGAAATTTTAGTTCCTCAATCATGTTTTGAAAAACTAAGTCATTACCAAAATGGGCTCTATCATCTGAATAAAACAATTGAGCTAGAAAAACATTTTCTAATCTGCTAGACTTATTCGGTGGAATAGTGGCAATAGACACATAAACTGCGCCAAGTTTATATTGTCCAGCGTGGCTACCTAGTGGGTTGCCGGTTTCAAAGTCATCATAATATAAAATGAGTGGTATTGATATGCTATCATCGTCACTCTTAGTTGCCATAATTTCTTGCCATAAGGAGCCTTGGATTATATTTCGAATAATAGAGTTTCCATTATGAGAATACTCATCTAGAAGCTGCTGCTGATAAGTTAAGATTTCTGTGAAAACATCTGGTAATTCTAGAAAGTTCTTCAGCACCTGCCTTAGTGGCGACAAATAAAGTTTACTGTTTTTTAAAGTCATTAATATCCTATAATCACTACCTCTTTGTCTTTCTGTAGAAGATCCCAATTTAATTTCTTTTGGGGGCACATAAAATTCTTTGCTCGTAAAATGTTTAAAACGTTTATACTCAGTGTCAAGATCTTTGAACGCAATATTTACAGAGGATATAATTTCTTGCAAGTTTTTTATTCCATCAATAGTTTCAAGCGAACTGTTAGTTAATGTTTTATTTATTTCGACAATAATATTTTTACATAAATCTTCTACCCATTCAAATATACTCTGCACTAAAGAACGTGGCAAACTAAGAACGT
Source organism: Zelleria hepariella (assembly GCA_949319315.1). Classification (NCBI taxonomy): domain Eukaryota; kingdom Metazoa; phylum Arthropoda; class Insecta; order Lepidoptera; family Yponomeutidae; genus Zelleria; species Zelleria hepariella. The sequence continues at coordinate 4,416 of CASGHI010000141.1, forward strand.
CATAAAGACGACATAAGAAGATTTCTAAGTATGATCTAATAGCATCTGTGAATGGCAGGTGTTGTTCAGGATGACTACTAGCACCACCGGCATTGTTTATAGGTATAGGTTCTGGCGCACTTTTGGCTCCAATATTTTCATTGCTGTTATTAACAACAACAACATCTGATCTATTGTGTAAGTGATCATGTGAGTGAACAGAATTTAAATGGTACTTAAAACCACATTTATTACTGTAAGTTCTATTGCATGAAAAAAAGGGACAAACATAATAATTACTGATCTTATGTACGACTTCTAGATGGAAAATATACTTTTTTATATTGTCTGAAGTTATTTCGCAATACTGACATTTTAAAAACATTTTGTAACAAATTTGGAAGCAAATGAAATATAAAATGACAGATTATCAACAAAACAACATCTTTTACAGTTGCAGTACGTCTACAATATAAGGTACAACATTGTCATGTTTAGTCTGAATGTTGTACACACACCTTTGTATGATAAGGTGAATGTGATTTGAGGCTAATGGGTAAGAAGCGTCAAAGACATGGAATGCTTTAAATAGTGTGTCAAATGCTTGAGAGATACTATTGAACGAATATTTTATGTTATCTATCACCAATAGTGGGGATGAACAGTCTAGCAAAGTTCCTTGCAGGACGATGTATGGTTGGACTGGACATTTGTTTGCAGCTGCTTTCTGTTTTTTTTCATTTATTTTGGCATCAATGTCGCCAGCATTCTGAAAATAGTAAAATAATATATTATCACCTTAGGTCAGTGAGCCTCTCCTAAAATTTTATATATAGGGTGTTAGGAAAAGTACTTACTCCGTTCCTTCAAACTGGTCACTACACTCATGAAACTGAACAAATTTCCCTAAGAAACAGGTCAAAATGTTAAAAAAATATTGAACTTTCCATACTAAATTCGATCACGTGATCAGCAGTTTTGTATGGGAAGTCCAATTTCTTTTTTCATATTTCGACCCTGGTTTCTTAGGGAAAGTTGTTTAGTTTCATGAGTGTAGTCACCAGTTTGAAGGAACGGAGTAATTTTCCTAACACCCTGTATAGGTTAGGTTATAAAAGTATTACTTTATTTTACAAAAACCTACTGGCTCTACTTAACGAAATGAACATACCGTAACTAAAACAAATATCGAGTCTAGTGCCTCTTGTGATGAAAATTTCACATTTTTGTTCAGTCTTCCTTTTGGAGGAATCAAATGTGTCATTACATGAATTTGGGCAGGTATTTTCCCTAAAACAAAAGAACGTTAACATGAGAATAAAGATTTCAATAAATATATTCATAAAATATGTAAATGTACAGTCAAAACAAGTCAGTCCATGCATCATCCATTCGTCCGTCCCTCCTTCCCTCCATCAATCCATCATTCCACCCATCCATCAGTCTGTCCATCCCTCTGACAGTCCATCCATCCATCCGTTCGTCCCTCCATCCGTCCGTCCGTCCGTCCACCCATCTATCCATCTGTACAACAGTACATTTATCCATCCGTCCGTACAACAGTACATCCATCCATCTATCCTTCCGTCAGTCCGTCCATTCATCCGTCCGTTCCTCCACCCATCCATACATCCGTCCGTCCGTCCATCCATCAATCCATTCGTCCATTCATCCATCCATCCGTACAACGACGGTTTCTAGTATATTTATTTAAACTTACTGTCTTCGTCCAGATCTTGTATAGCTTGCACAATGTTTTGCAAATCTTCTTTTTTTGTTTTTCTCAAATCCAATAATTTATTGAAAAACTCGTTGAAATTCAAGTAGAATTTTACCGCACTGTCAGGGTATCTCAATTCAAAATCAATATTTATCTGAAATTAGAAATGAGCATTATACAAATTATAGACTACAATTACTTTATTTAGAAACTAATGGGAAACACTCCTGATAGTGTTTTTTACTATTTTGATCTCTTTATCATAAATGCTACTTACTAATGCGTGGCTTCTTGGGTCATTCAGTATTGGCCAATCGATATAGAACTCGTGGACATTTTCATATTTAGAGTGTTTTTTTCGCCACTCAAAAGTGGATTTCCATTTTATGACCACTACATCAAATGGCTCATTGTTAGTTTTGAGCCATAAAACATCAGAATTGGTTGATTCTGAAAAAAAAGTACAGAATTATTTATATATACATGTAGTTTAAAACTGTTTCTGTTTATATAAAGAATTAATTATATCTAAGTTGCTAACCCGGTAAGTATATAGAGTGTATCACAATACTTCAAATAATACTCAACAGTGTTGTTCAGCCCATGGAACTGAACAACTTTCCTCCAGGAACATAGGTAGAATTTTCAAAAAAGAATTAGGCTTACCAATAAAAAAGATAAAAATAGATGATAATAAACAAATACCTTGTGTCCCGTTATCGATTGGCCCAGTAGTTTTCTTTGCAATTGCTTCAATATCGTTAGAAGTTTCTGACTTTCTTTTTCGCTCACCGTATTTATAAATGAGGTTGCGGACCTTGTCGACTAATTTCCCTCTGGCAGCCACTGGCCTGCCAGTCAGTGAGTTACCCTTTGGTACAGGTTTTGTAAAATAAGTACCAATTGATTCAGTTGGAAATAGTGACAGTATTTTGGCAGCCAGAATGTTGTATTCTTCATATGTTATTTTACTGAAATAAAAAAGTAAAAATAAACTACTAAGCTCAACAAAATACAAATTAATGTACCTGAAAAAATAAATTATTGTACTTAGGTGTTAATAAAAACTGATATTTTTAAATCTTTTAAAATTTTACTTTTACAACTGAAGCACATTGTACATGATCATGACTCATTTCTCATACAATTTTAGCCTTGATGACCAGTATTTTTAACAGTTTTTGAGTCCGTCAATAATAACATAAAGGTACTAAACCACAGTAATTATAGATTCAATAAATAAGTAATTTATTTACTTACTGGTTTACTATGTAGGTATAAATGTGTTTGATTATTATATCTGTCAGTTGGTTTCTTTTGTTGTTGTTTAAACCACCATTAATTTCATAATATTTCACAATGCTGTTTCCTCCAACTGATGTTTGCAATAATGTTCTAAGGTCAAAATCAGGAAAACATCTTGTAATCAAAACTTGTTGATATGTTGTTGTCGGTTTTGAAGTTTCTGACTCCTTTTCAGAAACTTGACTGGTATTGGTATCCACTGACTCATTAAGTGACTCTGTAGGTGCCTGGCAATAGCATATGTCTAGTTAGTTTTAAAGCTTTATAAAAAGACTAGGGGTGCCTCGCGGCTTCGCCCGCGTGTTCTTAGTTAATAAACAAAAAGTGATTTTCCGTGGGAATGAGAAGTTTCCCGCGGTAAAAAGTACTCTATGTGTTTTCTCAAATAATTATCTATGTTTAAGCCAAATTTCATTAAAATCGGTTCAATGGTTTAGGCGTGAAAGCGTAACAGACAGACAGACCGAGTTACTTTCGAATTTATAAGCTTTATAAAGAAATATGTACAGGTTGCTCTCATGTGTCAAGTCGCTCAAACCACCTCCTAGGTTCCCAAAGGTATCGGACATGCTTTAATGACTGATATTATTAGTAACAACCAGGATCGGCGGCTTAATGTGTCCTCTGAAGCATCCATCCATTGCTTAACTACATCTCATTAAATTTTTAAAAACAAGTAGGTAGGTAGATAAACAGGTACATTACACTTACATGGGCAGTAATTATCTCACTTAATTTAATGCGAGTACCGAGATGAGGGCAGAGTTCCTTCAAGTTGTCAGGACTCAATTTGAATAATATATCTTCCGTTATTCCATTCGCTGTAAATTAAAAACAATTGGTTATAAAATGAAAGTGCTTTCGGCAGTGATACAATGAATCATGATTTAAGATCATTTAATCGTGCTACCTATGTGCACTTAACTGCAACTATCTATTTACTTCAAAAACAAAGTTTTGATTGTAAATAAGTACCTAGGTAAGTAGATAATGTCTAGGCTTTTAGCACTTTTCTCGGTCGGAGAGTCGCCCTAAGGGCGGAATTCTCATAATCTTGAATTTCTCTAACGGTATAAAACAGTAAAGATAGATCGGTAAAGATAGAATGTACTTACAGATAAAATTTTGCACGATATCCGGAGGAATATTATTTCCCTCCAGTAATAGTTTGATGGAGTCATCCATGTTTGGCACCTCTGTGCATATAAACTTTCGATGAGTTGATGACAGCCAGACAGAATCAGAGAGAGAGTAGAGAGCAAAGTAGAGAGAATAGCACTCACACTGCATGCACTGCAAAATATCCACTGATCCACTCGCGAGGCGGGCGACCCGGACCGGAGCCGGGAAAAAAACAAACAGGTTTGAACCTGCACGGACGAAACGGCGCGGCGCGGCGGTCGGGACGCGGCGCGCGCGCGGCTTGAGGATTTAAAATATCAATCGAAGAAAATATCTATTAAATTAAAATATTATTAGCTAGATTTAATACTTAAAATAATTAAACTAAAGTTTTATGAAGTTTTATGCCAAACCAGACATTTTACTTGAACTGAGATTTGACTGCATTGAATTTAAGTAGATGTTATTCATTCAAGAAGTATTTTTCTTGAATAGTGTTTAAGCTGATTTGGTTTTGTTTCGATAAATTGTATTATCAGTTTAAATAAACTTTTTGCTCTAAGTGAGCATTTCACAGTATTGGAACAATAATATTTGGATTTCTCAAATTAAGACTTTTTTGAGTTTGTTTAAAATGGATTTCTTTGACTGGAAAAATTACGTCAAGAAAAAATATTTATTGTCATAAGATAACCAAAATCTAAAAATAAATACATTTTACTCAGACCAAGACAAATATTCTTATTTCTACGAAATATATCAAGAAACTTATTTTTCTTGGTTGAAGATAACCTTTTTCTCTGTGTGAGGAAACCTGTAAATCTGATATTTATGAGGCGGTTCTGCATGCAAACGACCTAGCTGATATCTAATACGGAATACGGGTGTCAAAATTAATCTGTGCTAACCGAAATTTGACAGCCGTATTCCGGTTCTTCTATGGCCACGTCTGTAGCGCCATCTATGAAATGCTTTGTGAATTTGTGCTGAAAACGGCTCAATGCCTGCCTAGGTTGGCTTGCACTTTGCCGATTCAAGTTTCTTCCACGTACTCTCTACAATACCTTATCAAAGACTGTAACTATATTAATTGATGATAATTTCTCTCTTACTTAGTTAATAAGTCTTACTTCATACAGAGTTCATTGTTTGCATCAATAAAGCGACTGTCGGACAGAACTGTAAATACCACATAGAGGTGACTCTTATCCTACGCAGCATAAGAGCGAATATCGAACGACATACCTACTAAGTGGTGTGGCTGCCTATACTTGATTGTAAATAACATTGTCTTGTATAAAAGGAGCAGAGGCCAGGTTCCAGTTAATTAGTTTTGTAGGTTACAGGGAACACACATGTCAAGTTATTTATTCTAATTTTAAAGATACTTTGTTAATTAATTTAGGTATAAGAACTTATCTAAATTAAACCATGTTATTTTTAACATTTTTGTGTCTGTTTCTTTTGACTTTCGATGAAGTGGTGTTGCAAGTGAGTACATCCACCTACCTATGCCTAACATACAATTTAGTAAGTTCTTCGATTGAAATGAATAAGGTTGCATAGAGCAGCGATTTTATTTGATAAGTCTTTTATTATGTTGAGCTATCGAGGATTCGCGAACGCGAATAAGGCCTGTTTTGAGCAAAAAACTAATTCCAAAAGAAGATATTGTTTGTTTACATTGGTGGCGGCGCTAGTGGACGCGTACCCTCCTCGATTTTATCCCGCTAACGCCATCTTGATTTTATTTCACGAATTTCTTGATATGATGATAGCGAATTTTGGCGGCGCAGTCGCTTTCCTCCAGCGTCGCGTTCCGCCTGCGTCGCGTTCGGGATTAAAATGTTATTGATGCAGTCATACTTCGGTCATGTGATGGTGGTGTCTGATGCAGAGCGCCGGAGTATGCTTGGAAGGCGCGCCCACGGTGCAGAGCGAGAGCTACGAGGGAGCGGTGGTGCCAGCCAGTATACCGGCCGCCGTGTGCGAGCGGGACGGCAGGCTTTGTGCCAGCTCCCGCGGCGCCGTGCCCATACACTGCTGTGAGCCTGACGAGGTGAGACAGAGAGAGAGATGTGGTGGTGGCAGCGAATATACTGGACGCGTGGGACGTGGAGTGGGACGGCAATATCTGAGTCTTATGAAGTGAGCATAGCTAACTATCTGGTTCCCTTTCTCCTTTCTTCCGCCAGCTTTTCTCTCCATCATCAGTACTATCGTAAGTAACTTCAAAACTCAAAAGACAGACAGATGGTTGAAAGAGAGCTCCTAACCTAAGAGACCAAGCTGACGAAGTGACAGTGGCCCATTTTTGCTGAACTACGTAAGTACTCGTACTGAGGTCGAGTTAGCAAGTCTAGCATACAAGAGAGATAGAAGGCAAGACGGTATTCCGCACTATCGACCTCGTATGCGCGTAACAAATCCCCTAAAAACGCTGACCTAGTACAATGAATTAGTTAGTGCCTTCGCCTTCTCTCCGGTGATATGTGCACACTATGTGCAAGAGGTCGTAAACAAAGACGTCTTTGATCGTAAGTAATTTATGTTGGTATGTTTCTGCGCCAGGTGTCCCGCCGCGGGCAGTCCACCATCTACTACTGCGATGTGTTCACGAGCGAGCTGCTCGCGCCGCTTGAGGATGTGCTGCTGGTGCGGCTCGACCAACGACACGCCGAGAGGGTAAATACATCATTGGCCATTAGACATGCGCGAAACAGTGCACTTCGAAGTCATGATATATTTCATGACATTTCATACCGCGTGATATTACCTTATATCATGGCACCAAACATGACACATGACATCATGGTATTTCTTAATTGCAGACATGAAACATGACATCATGGTATTTCTTCATTGCAGACATGAAACATGACATCATGGTATTTCTTCATTGCAGATATGAAACATGACATCATGGTATTTCAGCACACTTTCATTGCAGTACGTACAGTGTGCTGAAATGCCATGTGTCATGTTTCATGTCATCTAGTGTACTTAATGAAATGCTATGTGCCATGCTTTATTCTCTCGTGTAATGTGTAATATTTCATGACACCGTTGTGTAATATGTCTTTTGTTATATTACAAGCATTACCTACACATGTCTATTGGCCATAGTCACTGATACCCCATGGGAGCTATTACCGCGTGCGGCATAAGGGCGCCAATCGAACAAAAAGGGGTATCCTAGCGAGTGGCCGACTTTACCTAAACGTAAATAGGTAGGTACAGTCGGCCACACACTAGGATACCCCTTTTTGTTCGATTGGCGCCCTTATGTCGCACGCGGTAAGAGCTGCTATGGGGTATCTGTGACTGTGGCCGACCGTACGTTTGGAAGAATTTTGACACCAAATTAACCGCAAATTCCTGTGAGAGGATTCATGGAGTCACTCGCTCACCAAGTCACCACACTATTGTCTTTATTGTGACAATATGCTGGTGTAATGCACAAAGATACGAGACGGTATTTAAATCGATGGACGACGCCATCTTTATACTAGGGTTCTTTCACTTCCATAAAAAAGACCGAGCGAAATCTAGGTAATTTTCGGCTTCTGTAAACTCAGGTTCAAAAGGAAAGCAATCAGTTTCTTAAGGCGCCGAGCATAGTGAATCGCCCGCGCGCAAAGAAAAATGCACAAAATCGATTCCTGTATCAAATACACTAAACAAATTGAAAATGTCCACATATCAAACCCTAGAATTAGGTGAGACCTATCTAAAACAGCCAGTTTCGTGTTGACATTCATAAACGTTTTGAAGATATTTTGCTTGAAAAAAAATAGGCGGCGCACTTTTTTTCAAGCAAAATATCTTGCGATCTGTTATGGATATCAACATAAAACTGGCTGTGTTAGATAGGTCTCAACTAATTCTAGGGTTTGATATGTGAACATTTTCGTTTTTTTTGTGTATTTGATACAGGAATCGATTTTGTGCAGTTTTCTTTGCGCGCGGGCTAATTCACTATGCCTAGCGCCTTAATGCAGATAACGTTCTATACTTACCTACTAAGGTGTTTATTTCCAGGTGGTGGTGAACCGCACCAAGCGTCTCCTGCTGACCTCGAGCGACGGTCGGCTGGCGCAGTGGCGGTGCGCGCCCACCTTCCGCTCGACCAACCGCTTCCTCGCTGGTACACCCGTCACCAACACGCGCGGACAGCTCGTCACCCTGCTCACAGCGCGCCAGGGGGACCACTACGCGCTCTCGGGGTTCACAGTATGTCCAACTGTCTGGTCCACCCGTTACCTCGTTGGTACACCCGTGAACAAACCACGAGCTCTTATTGTTGTTTGACAGATTTAAGGGCCAGATAGCGTTTATAAGACGGGACTTAATGAAGAATTAAGGATATCATCTCCGTAACGCCTCTAGCACTTTTTATATGAGGTATCTTGGCGCGTTTTATGGTCGTCAAACCAGTGGCACTGCCAAAAAAAATATTTTATGAACAGAACACATAATCGGCTGAATTATTGTTGTTCTGTTGTTTACAATAATGAATATTTTATTGCCGTGAAACGAAAAATTGCTCAGTTTAGCAGTTTAGCTTAAAAATAAAAATAACTGAAAATTTTGAATTTCCCGCCACGCTGCTATCGTCCAACCTGTTTCCCCTTTTCCAGGGCGACGGCGGTTACTTCGACACGCCGCTAGCCTGGTCGACGGTGGACCCGCCGCGCGGCGCGCTCGTCTACGGCGACCGCCTGTTCGCCGACATCGCGGCGCTGAAGGCGTTCGTGGCGACGCTCCCGGGGACCCCCGGGGGGCCCCTGGGGCCCGCGCGCCCCGTGCTGGTGCGGGCCCCCGTCCCGCGCCTGGCGCTCGTGGCCCCCGGCGGACGGCAGCTCGCTCACTACTACCTGCACGGTGTCAGCACCGACCTGCACTACTTGTAGTGAACGACAATAGTGTACTGCTTTACTACAAGTACTACTTATAGTGAGCCCCGTAGTAAACTACTTTTAGTGAGCCCCCTTAGTGTACTACTTGTAGTAAGCCTTGATTTGATACTACTTATAGTCAGCCCCGTTACGTAGTGCACTACTTACTTGTATTGCCCAATTTTATCGTATTCAGTTCTTTCGGTCCTAGCATTGATAGACCAGTAGGCCGCAGCCACAACACAATATTATGTAAATCTATCTATCTATCTACAGGGTGTTAAAAGACCGCCAACAGACCCGAAAGCCACGCATACTAGACACCAAAATAAAGTAATTTTTCGATAAATTATAGCTGGGAAATGATTTTGGTTTTTTAGGTTATAATTTTGAAAAATATTTTATCATGCAATGGACGTGTAACGCACATAAGTCATATTGCGCAAGCGTAGGTATAAGTTTATGTTACTTAAGCTTGAAGTGCCGATGTTTAGAATACATGGCCGGTAGCAATTTTAACGTCGTTTTTTGTAGGAAATATTCATAATTTTGATATGGCTTCTTGAGAAGGTATGTTAAAAACTAGATACCGAATACGATTTTGCAGAGAAAAAGTTTTGCAAAGTCCGACTTTGAACCTCATTATCTCGGAAACCATTGATTTCCCAGGCATAGTTCCTTGGGCAAAAATGTTCCTTATAATGAGGACAATACGTAGTTTCCCGCTTTGTTGGCGGTCTTTTAACACCCTGTATACTTATAATAAAACTCTAGCGAAGTCAATTCTGTACATTGAATATTTTTAGAAAAAAACTAGCAGAGGTTACTAAGTAAACTATACTTAATCCAAAAATGCAAAAAAAACGGTCTATGTCTGTCTGTCTGTCTGTCTGTCTGTCTGTCTGTCTGTATGAACACGATAAACGCGAACACCGCTGAATATTTTTCAACCAAACTTAACATGGTCGTAACTCACGTTTCTGGGCATAACTTAGGCTATCCAATGTTTAGAATACATTGCGGGTTGCAATTTAAACTTCGTTTTTTGTAAGAAATATTCATAATTTGGATATGGCTTCTTGAGAAGGTATGTCAAGAACGTAATACTGAACATATTTATGCAAAAAAAAAATTTAAAAGTCCGACTTTGAACCTCATTCTCTCGGAAACCTATACATTGCGGGTTGCAATTTTAACTTGATTTTTTGTAAGAAATATCCATAATTTTGATATGGCTTCTTGAGAAGGTAGGTAAAGAACGTGATACTGAACACATATCTGAAAAAAAAAAAAACCGCCTTTATTATCTCGGAAACCGTTGATTTCCCAGGCATAGTTCCTTGGGCAAAAATTTTCGTTATGATGAGGACTATACGTGGTCTCCCACTTTGTTGGCAGTCTTTTAACACTCTGTATAATAGCGCGCTACGACTTTTGGCATTTGTTTTTATTTTATTTTGGCGAAAAATGTTAGTTCTACAAGCGTAGCATAAGGCCGGGTTAGATCGTATCTATGGGTTTAAAACAATAGGTATCTCACTCTTTTGTTTGACATAGAGCGGGATGGACAGAGCCATAGATACGCTCTAACCCAGCCTTATGATGCTTGCTGGAGGGGATTGTGAGTGGTTTTCGGTGGAGGTCGGGCAAAGTTTATCGATGTTAGAAATGAAGTACTGTTGCGTCGCGGTCGAAAGGTTCTGGGTTTGAACCCACGTGAGGTTGAAATTTTTTTTGTGCTTTTTATAATATTTACTCTACTGAGCCCAACTTGATATTAAAAAAAAAAATTTTCTTTGCCGTAAAGCGGGATAGACAGAGTTATTTGCCGTTGATACGCTCTAACCCAACCTTATGCTTTGCTTGCTGGCTTAGCATGAGAATGGGTAAGACCTTATCTATGGGCTTATAACTTTATCTATCCCACTCTACGTCGAGGGAAATACATATAAACCCCTTTACTGCCTAAAAAATTATTATGCTAAGCTTCCTGGTATCTTACACGGGCGATACCTAATCTAAACAAAACATATTTTATTATAAATGTATTGTTTAGATTAGGACACACACAGACAGACACACACACAGGAACACCCTCATAAACACATAAACAGACACACACACACAAAGCTATCAAACTTATGACAACCCTCTTTTTTGGTCGGGGGTTAAAAAAAACCTTCCTTTTGAGTTTTCCTCCACAGTCGAATTTAAATTAAATGTCAGATGTGTAAAAACGCATACGAAGTCGCGGGCACAACTAGTAGGTAAATAAATAGCTACCTACATAATCTCATGTTACATTATAGAATTTATTAATCAAATCAAGAACAATCTTTGTATCACCGTGCGAGAGTAGCACACGCCATCCTCTGCCCGTATAGCCAAATTAGCTAACTGTACTGTACCTACAGAAAATAACTTCGTGGCGCCTTCCGTGGCCTTTATTCTATGGTAGCTACCTGCACACATTTTGACAGTTGAAACAGGGTATTCCCCTCACATAGACAAATCGAGTGTATTGGCCATCTTTGGCTTTTTTAAATTTGAATAGTAGGTACCTAGGTTGGCTAGTTAAAATAGGGCCATGATGGTTGGACAAAAGCAGAAAGGGGGCAAGAAATGAACAGATCAGTTGGCTATAAGAAGGTACAAAGTACAAAGTGTATTTTAGTAATAAATAACATTCTATAAGTACATCTTTGTTGATTGGTATCGATTTATCGTTCTGGGATTGCCCCTCTATATTTTGTTTTGATTTTGAATTTTGATTTAATAAATAGTGGTCTTCGTTCACACATAGTTCCTTGTGGGCAGCTTAGAGGGGTTACTTTACTATTATACAGGTACTTAGTTTAAACTATTTTAATCTACCTAGACCTCAATAAGTGGTTATAAATCAAGTGCATCGAAAAAAATGTTGTCGGAGTTGTTGTGTATACTATTAGCGCTACCTTATTTTGTGGTAAGTGAATACATCTGTTTTGGCGGAGAAATGAATTGATACATACAATATTTGGAAACCTAATTCCTAATACAACAAAGGCAGATCACGAAAACTTGCCAGTTGGATGTGGGTCAAAGTGGGACTGGGGGCATTAATAATATCGCTTTTATGATGGTATTGAAATATTGAAGTAAGAAATTACTCTTACTTACATTTCGACAAGATGCACACCTTGCACTAAATCGCGTAAATCAAGGATTGGAGCGTAGAAAATCTTCAACTTTTATAATTTGAAGATCCACCTCTTCGTGTGGCCAGCCAAATGCCAACAATGCCAACGTGTTGACAATGCGTCCATCACTCCAAATGGCGTCGTATTATTCCATAATCCGCTCGTCAATGTGGAAAACGACATCCATTTTCTATGGGGCATGCATGCGTCCACTGGACGTATCAACATCTGGCAGTGCGCCTTGCGGCCTTGAACCGAACGTGTGACTGTGTGACTGTGTGACTGCACGACCCGCGAGCGTTCACCGACTACTTACCTATAAGTAGGTACTTATCTTAGAAGGTTTAAAGGTGCAACTTTCTAAAAAACTTTTGTGGTAACATATACTTATTTGTGACGGTTTTGTTTACCCAGTTCTAAGTACTTAAGTTCTTAGACAGTGGAAATATCAGGTGCTGTTCAAGGAATCCCTTTAAACTCGGCAAGGTAGGTACCTAACTAGATAATAACAAAGTAGCTCTTAATTGCTGACTAGTTAATGTCTCAGACGGAACACAGTTGTGTTGTGTCATACTTAAAGCTCGGTATAAGGCTAACTAGCGCCACCAATGTTAAAAAAATCATATCTTCCTTTAGAAGAAGTTTCTGAAAAAATCCTAAGATGAGCCTACGCGCCATGCTTTTCTAGATTTTTAAGTGTAGGTATCCAACTCAATTTCTAGTCTTAAGCTAAAAAAATTTCGATAACCGCCAAAAACGGCCGCTTTTGGCGGTTATCGAAAATTTTTTAGCTTAAAAGTAAATTTCGAAGAGGGTATCTACACTTAAAAATCTAGAAAAGCATGGCGCATAGGCTCATCTTAGGATTTTTTAAGAAACTTCTTCTAAAGGAAGATATGATTTTTTTAACATTGGTGGCGCTAGTTAGCCTTATACCGAGCCTTAATGTGCGTGTGCGCGACCAGTTTCACGTACTCGTATACACTGGCGTAGCTCATAGGGGCAAGGAGGGGCAATGTCCCAGGGCGCCCAAGCTCAGGGGGCCCCCTCGGCTTAGAAGAAAATGTTAAATCGGTGAATTTTGGGGCGCGCTGCGCGCAATTTTTTTACTTAGAACAAATAAAGTGGTTTGAAATTATTATTATTAAGATTTTTCCGGTTTAGACTGAAATTTTAGGGGCCCTTTAAGTACCTATTCAATTGTATTTACTATCAAAATTTTGACTTGTTAAAACCTGAACAGTTTAGTTAAGGCGCTGTGCATAGTGAATTAGCCCGCATGCAAAGAAAAATGCACAAAATCGATTCCTGTATCAAATACACTAAAAAAATCGAAAATGTTCACATATCAAACCCTAGAATTAGTTGAGACCTATCTAACACAGCCAGTTTCATGTTGATATCCATAACAGATTGCAAGATATTTTGTTTGAAAAAAAGTGCGCCGCCTATTTTTTTTCATCAAAAATATCTTCAAAACCATTACGAATCTCAACACAAAACTGGCTGTGTTAGATAGGTCTCACCTAATTCTAGGGTTTGATATGTGAAAATTTTCGATTTGTTTAGTTTATTTGATACAGGACTCGATTTTGTGCATTTTTCGTGGCACGCGGGCTATTCACTATGCACCGCGCCTTAAGGCCCTGTTTGTTTTTTGCCCCAGGACCCCCGGTTACCTAGCTACGCCACTGCACTTATCATTTTGTTTATTTTGTCGTCACAGTCGCAGTCTTGTTAGTCAAATAAAATTCCCGAACCGGTCGCCTAATCACGGTTGTGTACGCGCTACGCGGCAGCGGCACAGGTGACTGCGAGTTATCGCGCGTATCAGCGTCTTATCGCTCACCTCTGTGACGAGCTGCTGAACTCTAGCGACTCTAGTCGTGTTCACAGTCCGGGCTATTGCCGACATTGTTTTGTACACAAGTAAGTTCCTCTGTGTTATGTCATACTTAGTTATAAAATACTTCTTGTGAAACAGTTGTGGACTGAAGTCAGTATACTAGGTAGTACTTTGAGGTGTTGAGTTCAACTGCAGCGGCAAAATGGGGCGCCGCTGCCGGCAAATACATTGCTCTGAGAGAAGTCACCTGACCTACAGGCGGAGGCACCATCGTATGCAAATTCGATAAAAGTAGCTTATGCCAATCCTAATTTGCTAAAACTAGTTGCTTGTTAGCAAAAGATGAGATTGGCAGGGCCCGAGAGCACAACAAGGCTTTGTCGGTGTGAATACGACATGAATTGTCTTTACCCGACTACGCGAAGCAAAAAGGAGGGTTATGATTTTAGCAGCGTATGTATGTATGTATGTATGTATGTATGTATGTATGTATGTATGTATGTATGTTTGTGTGTTCATCTGTTCCCTCGCAGAGCCTAAACTACTCGGCCGATTTCAACAAATGAGGTGTCGTTGGATTCGTCTTAATCACCCAGGTAACATAGGATAGTTTAATTTTGAAAAAAACCAAGATGGCGGCTGTGCTGCGCCCTAAAGTGGTGGACCTAAAAATAAAAATTATCGGATACCATCGTCATGGGTATCAAATGAAAGGGCTTTAAAAGACCTTTTCAAAAATTTATAACACATGTAGCGTCAACATAACAAATAGAACAAAAAATTCCAAAATGTGTTTTTTTTTGCTTTTCTTGGTTCTATTCTGGGTGATCGTCCAAAATGACTTACTAAAAAGCTCAAAAAAAATAGAAGTTAAAAACTAAAACCCGACTACTAAAAGGCTTAAAACAAGGCCTGTTTATCCTTAAAATAGACTCATAGATAATTAATCGTAGTCGGAGGACACCACATTCGCATTTGATAAACCGATGGCCTCCGACTACGATTAATTATCTATGAGTCTATTTTAAGGATAAACAGGCCTTGTTTTAAGCCTTTTAGTAGTCGGGTTTTAGTTTTTAACTTCTATTTTTTTTTATCACAGAGCGCCGGAGCTAACGAGATGGGCACGCGCACGGTTCAGAACGAGAGCTACAAGGGGCTGGTGGAGAAGATAGCGATACCGGCGCACGTGCAGGAGCGAGACGGCAAGCGGTTCGCCAGCTCCGGCGACGTCGTGCCCATCCACTGCTGCACCAAGGAGGAGGTGAGAAAAGAAACTTATTGCTTTCGGTGAAAAATAAACTAGGATATCGCCAAATGTTACGCTATGTATTCATTTTGGTGGTTTGTAGTCTGGTTGCTAATTAAGCTAAGGGTTTCCTAGCTTGGTTGGTTGGGTGGAGCTGATAAGAGAAGAATTAGTTTGTGGTTTGTTGTTAAGTCGCCCGTAACGTAACCGAGTAGAGCGCTAGCATGTAAGGGTCGACGTGCTGTCGTGTGTACCTAAGCAAGCAGATTGTCGATTGTGGTGACTTGGTGAGTGACGAACACCACAACTTTGCGACTTACTTAGTGGTGGGTAGGGGCTGACCCAGTGTCTCAAATCAAGCATCAAGGTCCATTAGAGTGAGTTTGCCTAGTATCTGGATCCTTACACGAATTTCTACATGAAAACTCCAAAAATGAAAGACAGAAGTAAAGAATATTCCCTGACCTCATACCCAGGTGTCAGCGCGCGCGGAGCTGACGCATCACGTGTGCGATGTGTTCACCGACCAGCTGCTGGCGCCGCTGGAGGAGCTGGTGCTGGTGCGGCTCGACGACTCCTCCGCTGAGAAGGTACCCGAGCACCCTGACCCTGTCACGCAGAAATAAGCTTAGAAACATAACACTGATCCGATGTTGTACAATGCGTCACACAAGTCACAACACATGAGCTCAGGATTTGACTTCAAGTATCCCGATGCATAAAATATCGTTGCATTTTTGTTGCAATATCGAGGCAATAATCACAGCAGGAGACTTCACTGATAAGTTATCAGTTTATGACATCATCATCAATTCGGCTGATATGATACCTAGTTTCATACTACAGTCATGTTGAAATAGTTTTTCGCGCTGTTGGACATTTAGCTATTTACTTAGACCTTCTGATCAGGAAGGTAAAACGCATCAAGAATGCATCCCTGCATTCGAGGATACTAATACGGTAGTGAATGCGGGGTGCGCTTCATAGAGATAAATCAGTAGATCGTTTTACGTTTACCTTAAAAGATCCCGGTATCAGTACTGTACAGCTCTGAAACTGTTATTTTTACATGACGCGACGTACTTATACCCAGTGGCGGATTCAGGATTTTGGTCTGGGGGGCTTGAACCCAATGAGCGTAGGTTTTCAAGAGATAAAAAAGCATACAACATTTTGTTTTATAGACGGTCTCAGATGCTTTTGGGGGGGGGGGGATTTTAGCCCCTTAGCCCTCACCCTAAATTCGCTAATGTTTATACCCACCTGCCGTGCTATTGTCTATTCATCAACCTGCAAACTAATCTTAACCCGCTATCTCCCAGGTGTTCGTGAACCGCAGCAAGCGGCTGCTGCTGACGTCGAGCGACGGCAAGCTGGCGCAGTGGCGGTGCGCGCCCACCTTCGAGTCCAGCAATCAGTTCATTGCCGGCGCGCCCGTCGTCAACCCGCGCGGACAACTGCTCTCTGTCCTCACGGCCAAGCAGGGGAACCACTACGCGCTGTCCGCTCTGGAGGTATGACTCACTACAGCCTTCGACTCCACAATCAGGGCCCTTAGCCTGTAACGCAATGGCGGGTCAATGGCGTCCCGGCAGAAGGACAAAACCGGGCTCTCCTCGTTTTTCTCCTACAACCAGAGAATTAATCCTCTAGAATTAGAATCAAAATATTCTTTGCTGTACTACAAAAACATTAAAAGGACAGACAGCGTTAGCAAATCGTAATTGAAGTCGTCACCTGACAGCCCATTTTGGCACCATTGTGTTACAGGCTAAGGGCCCTGTTCATCGCCGGCGCGCCTGTACTGACTCCTTCGCTACTCACCACGTTTACCGCTAATCAAGGAAATACCTGGCGGCACACTATCTATTGTACAGCCCATTAATGCATTGTAAATGTTACGGAAATTGGAAATAGTGCCTAAAAGCGAGGCCAAAGGGCGAGTTCCGTGAAGGCGTGAAGAGCTAATCTCGTAGTCGATACGACGTTCCTTCACAGCAAACAACCCAATACGGTATTGGTATTGTCAACACCCGCAGGGCCGAAGATCCGTGATGAGCACAGCTCGGAGCGTCCGGAAACTGTTGCTTGTGTAGCCAACTAGCCACATAGCAGCCATCTTTGTAAAGTTACAATCTTCGATTTGAGACAAGAGATTGTGGCCTGTCCCGAGTGAATTTTTTCAACTTGTTATAAATGTTTAAAAGCTGGGGGTCTACCAGGGGAGACACGGGTCTGAAGCGTTTTTTATGTTGCCCAGCACGAGTTAATGCTTTAGAAAAACAAAAAATACGTTTTGTCCCCAGGGCGACGGTGGCTACTTCGACACGCCGCTCCCGTGGACGGTGATCGACGCGAAGGAAGGAGACCTGGTGTACGGCGACCGAGTGTTCCGCGACCACCAGACCCTCCGCGCGCACCTCGCCACCCTCCCCCCCGCCGAGGTGTCCCCCGCCGCCCCCGCGCGCCCCGTGCTGGTCCGCGCGCCCCTCCCGCGCCTGGCGCTGGTGTCGGCCGGCGGGCGGCAGCTCGCTCACTACTACCTGCACGGTGTGAGCACCGATGTTACATACTTGTAGTGAGCAGTAGCGGATTTAGAGGGGGGGCTAAGGGGCTCAAGCAAGCCCCCCCAAAAAGGGTCCCTCCATGAAACATTTCAGGGTCCCAGAACGCCGAACTTTATCTTGATAAAACCTAACCTCATGGGTTCAAGCCCCTTCCAAATCAAAATCCTGGATCCGCCACTGGTACTGAGCCTCATAGTGCACTATTTGTAGTAAGCACCACGGCGCACTACTTGTAGTAAGCCCTATAGTGCACTCCTTGTATGAAGTGAACCCTGACCTTCACTACTTGTAGTGAGTCCCATTTTGCAGTACCTACTATACAGGGTGTTAAAAGACCGCCAACAAAGCGGGAAACCACGTATTTTCCTCATCATAAGGAACATTTTTGCCCAAGGAACTATGCCTGGGAAATCAACGGTTTCCGAGATAATGAGGTTCAAAGTCGGACTTATCAAAACTTTTTTTTTGCTTAAATGTATTCAGTATCTAGTTCTTAACATACCTTCTCAGGAAGCCATATGAAAATTATGAATATTTCTTACAAAAAACGACGTTAAAATTGCAACCCGCAATGTATTCTAAACATCTGCACTTCAAGCTTAAGTAACATAAACTTATACCTACGCTTGCACAATATGACTTCTGTGCGTTACACGTCCATTGCGTGATAAAATATTTTACAAAATTATATATAACCTAAAAAACCAAAATCATTTCCCAGCAATAATTTATCGAAAAAGTACTTTGTTTTGGTGTCTAGTATGCGTGGCTTACGGGTCTGTTGGCGGTCTTTTAACACCCTGTATAGTGAGCCCTGCCATTCACTACTTGCTGTGAGCTCTGACATTTACGAGTTGTAATGAGTCCCATAGTGCACTACTACAACCCTGATGTTCACTACTTATAGTGAGCCTCATAGAACACTATTTGTAGTAAACTCTGAGGAAAATTACTGGTCAGTAAAGGGCAAGCAACAAGTAGGAAATATTTTTCCCTTGAGTAGCGTCGAATTAAATTTCCATACTATTTTAGACGCTTTTCTGCCATTTATAATTACTTACTTTAGGTTATCTATTAATTTATAGATGAAAATATTTAAAAGCATAATAAACATTTTGTATTTAAAATATTGTATTTTGTTAATTCGAGTTTTTTTTAATGATTAAACCTAAGTACGCACTAATATATTTTTTTGTATTCTTATACTTAAACGCATTTGACATTTTATTATTTAAAATAAATAGGTAGGTGCTTGATATAAAATATTTTTCTTTATTGTATAAAACATACCCTTTCCCAATAAATAAAGCAATTTAATTTCTAAATAATGCATGCACTTATAAAATTATCCACAGCCAATACTTATAATAATAATAATAAGGATATAACATCAAGGACCACATTCGATATTCTATGTAAACTAATAACGAGTAACGACTCAATACTGTTTAACGAATAAGCAACTAATATTTCCTTTCCTGTTTCACTGATTTTACATGCAGTATGATAGTGTAACTTATGCACCAATTTCACAAATTTTTGGATGCATAAATTGTAAGTACCTAAGTACATAATTCAAAGCCGATAAGCACTTCACATCATGGTTAATTTGCATATTCCCGTTTACTTTGGCACTAAAAACGAAGTCTTAACTGAAATCAATATTTCCCGACTTGGAAATGGCCTGAGAGTTCTCTGGAGGCCCTCTCTAGCCACCAAAGACCCATCTAACTTACAACTTATTATAAACGGTCCGTGAATCGTCAATATAAAGAGTCTCTAGCTAAAGGCAAGCCTGATTAATGATGATGTAACTAACTACTCTAACTACTCCACCCACCATGTCAGGTGTCTATGTACAGTCTCACTAGTTGTTGTTGACACAGTGTGACGGGGCAGCGATGTCACGTGTCTATGTACAGTCTCACTAGTTGTTGTTGACACAGTGTGACGGGGCAGCGATGTCACGTGTCTATGTACAGTCTCACTAGTTGTTGTTGACACAGTGTGACGGGGCAGCGATGTCACGTGTCTATGTACAGTCTCACTAGTTGTTGTTGACACAGTGTGACGGGGCAGCGATGTCACGTGTCTATGTACAGTCTCACTAGTTGTTGTTGACACAGTGTGACGGGGCAGCGATGTCACGTGTCTATGTACAGTCTCACTAGTTGTTGTTGACACAGTGTGACGGGGCAGCGATGTCACGTGTCTATGTACAGTCTCACTAGTTGTTGTTGACACAGTGTGACGGGGCAGCGATGTCACGTGTCTATGTACAGTCTCACTAGTTGTTGTTGACACAGTGTGACGGGGCAGCGATGTCACGTGTCTATGTACAGTCTCACTAGTTGTTGTTGACACAGTGTGACGGGGCAGCGATGTCACGTGTCTATGTACAGTCTCACTAGTTGTTGTTGACACAGTGTGACGGGGCAGCGATGTCACGTGTCTATGTACAGTCTCACTAGTTGTTGTTGACACAGTGTGACGGGGCAGCGATGTCACGTGTCTATGTACAGTCTCACTAGTTGTTGTTGACACAGTGTGACGGGGCAGCGATGTCACGTGTCTATGTACAGTCTCACTAGTTGTTGTTCGCGCGCCGGACACAGTGTGACGGGGCAGCGCGGTGTTACGCGGAGAGCTCGTGCTATACAGCTGTAGCAGAATACGTAACTGAAACAAATACACATAAAGTTGGAAACTACTGGGCGGTTTGTAAATCGATTCGTGCAAGAGGCGAGACATAGTGCCTTTAGGCATTAGTATTGAAGGTGAAGTGAAGGCAGTGAAGACTTTTAGACAAAGTAAGAATATTAATAGCGTAAGGTATGTAATAAAATAAGTTGTCCTACTGTCGGTCGCTCGTTCCCTCGGTCCATGTTTTAATGGTACGTCATAGTGTACACTTTTGTTGTAAAGTCACCCGTAACGTAACCGAGTAGTGTAAGGGTCGACGTGCTGTCGTGTGTACCTAGTGTGGTGTGATGTTGGTGTGAAGGTACTCACCCACTGACGGAGAGCACGGCGGGTGCTCGCCAGGGGTTGCGGCACAGCGGACAGCGGTTGAGATGTTGCAAGCAGCGCGCGTCTCGCTGGAACATACAACCAGTGATGTTAATACACGCTGCACATCATTCACACTTAGGGTGGTATTCTACAAAGCTACTTAAACTCAGTTCAAACTAGAACGCTACTTAAACTCTGTTTAAATTCAGTTCTAACTAGAATGCTCCTTGAACTCTGTTTAAGTAGAGTTTAGTAGTATCGACTGTCGATAAAACAGTGCATGTTTTGATTTGAATATCCCTCCCTTCATATCAAAACATGCACTGTTTTATCGACAGTCTGAACAGTTTAAGTACCGTTCTAGAATACCACCCATAGATAGAATACTCTTTATTGTACATCAAACGAATTATTTACATAGAATTTAAACCTACATATTATATGAGTATAAACTAATAAACGTACATAACAATACACATACACACCTTATGACAGAAAACAATCTGGTGTAGAAACGCTTGTGAATTTGCGAAGTGATCTTCTGGACAAGTGTTTTAGAACGGTTACAGGTTACAACAAGCAACAATGTTCAGGCAAAAGTTTTAAGTGTTAAGTCCTGGTAAACCCCTGGGCAGGCCTCTCACATTAATTTTATCTATGTCCAAACAGCGTCAAATTTCGAGTTTTCACTTTGGTCATTCGTGAACGTTTTCTGGTAAATTCGTAATAGCTCTTATGGTGGTATTCTAGAACGCTACTTAAACTAAGTTTAAAAAGAGTTCAGACTGTCGATAAAACAGTGCATGTTTTGATATGAAGGGAGGGATATAGGTACAAATCAAAACATGCACTGTTTTATCGACAGTCGATACTACTAAACTCTACATAAACTGAGTTTAAACAGAGTTCAAGGAGTTTTCTAGTTTGAACTGAGTCTAAACAAAGTTTAAGTAGCGTTCTAGTTTGAACTGAGTTTAAGTAGCGTTCTAGAATACCACCCCAAAGTGATATTTGTCAGTTTTGAAATCCTACTACTATTATCCTACTTCCTACTACTATTATAAACGCGAAAGTTTGTAAGTATGGATGGATGGATGTTTGTTACTCTTTCACGCTGAAACGGCTGAACGGATTTGGATAAAATTTTGAATAGAGATAGCTTAGACATCAGAATAACATATAGGCTACATATTATCACGCTTTTACACTTAGGAGCAAAGTAAAGCATATATCCTTTTTCTGTAGCAAAAGCTAGTAGCTAATAAATTGGTACCTCTGGTGGGTCAGGCGGCGGTAGGTCTCGCACGGTGGGTGCTCGCGTGTCCCACCACCGCAGCAGTTGCAGAGCGAAGGCGCCGTACTGCGCGCCGCGGAGCGCCAGCGAGCCGAGCGCGGGGAACCTGGCGACACACACCAGTCACGACAACCGATTAGTTTTGGACCTCATTCGGCCACCTTCACGGCTTCACGCTGACTTGTAAAGTTGTAACTCAAGCATACTACATCTATCTATAACAATGTCCCAGGCACTGCAGCGTCGAGTGGTCTCTTCATCCATCTAGTGTGAGTGAAGGTACCACTGGACGCTGTATAAATCATCTCATTACGTAGATGCAAAAGGCCTAAGTTTGTGTATCTCAATGTACTCGTATCTAAGATGAAGTGGGATTTGTTTATGTGCACCCAGTGGATGTATGAGACTTCAATGTACAGAGACCAACAGCATTAAAGTAAGATAAAAGTAAAATGTGACTTGTACAATTGTACATGTCCCACTAGCTGGGCAAAGGCTTTCTCTCAGAGAAAGAGTCCGCGCGTGTTCAATGCGGTGGTGGCCTAGTGATAGTGGATAGAATAATGGACTCAGAAGCGAGAGTCCCATGGGTGCGGGCATATACGACCTACGAATTTGATGTATTTCTAAGTTATGTACATTTGTGAATTTGTAGCAGCAATACCACTCGTTGACGGTCCATGAAAACATCGTGGGGAAACCTAAGCGTATGAGGCAAATACCCAACTACATTAAGCGTTCGAAATTTTTTAAGGCATTAAGAAACGCAAACCAGAAGCTAGAGACAGGGCGCGAGCAAACCTGATCTCTGGAGCTGTGGGCAGACTCACCCGATCTCTCCTGTGATCAAGTCGCGCCAATGGAAGTCGTCGTCCAGCGGCGGCGGCGCGGCCGCCAGCGACAGACCTAGCACGCGCAGCGCTGGCGTGGGGCTGCGCGCGGAGCCGCACACGTACCCGCCCAGCTGCAGCAGACGCCACGCGCCCAGCGCCGACTGCGCTATGACGTGCACGCGCCTGCACGCGCGACGAAGGGACGACCACGAGTCCTGCAAAGGAGAATACATTGGAGATAGGCACTTTTTGTTTTTTCTAAAGCAGTCATCCTTGCGAAATCAAGTTCGTACTATGTTAGTCATAACTTAGTCCATCTACGCATAAGGTACATCGGTCTTAAAGGCTAAAAAGCAGGCAACATAATGTCTCACACACATCTCTATTAGTTTCGTATCTATCTTTTTTTTCTGATATAAAGTGTAACAAACAAAAGCAGCCTTTCACACATACGGCGATATTACAAAAGCTTAGTATCAAGCTAAGTTTGAGCGGGTGCATTCAGTAGTGCATCGATACGGGTAGAGGAACTTGCTTTCGGCCGCAGCCCCTGTTCGCCCTGGACCCTTAGCCTGTAACACAATGGTGCCAAAATGGGCTTCCGGTTGACGGTTTTAATTACGATTTATTGATGCTGTCAGTCCAGTGTCGGTCCTTTTAATGTTATTGTAGTACAGCAAAGAATATTATGAGTCTAATTCTAGAGGATTATTTTGCTGGTTGTAGGAGAACAACGAAAAAATCCCGGTTTTGTCCTTCTACCTAGGACGCCATTGTGTTACAGGCTAAGGCCCCAGCTGTACCAGTGAGTTGATGGTCCCGCAGTTATCACACTCACACAGTCCCTTACCTTCTGCAGCAGCCCTTGTTCGTGCTGCTCCTCCCAGCGCCCCAGCCGCAGGTCGACGCGGTCCCGCAGGTAGGGCGCGAGGGCGAGCAGGGCGAGGGAGGCGAGCTCGGCGCGGGGCGGCAGACGCGCGGCGCCCCACTCGCGCGCAGCCCCGGCCGCGCCCACGCGCATCAGACCGTAGAAGCTCTCGGAGAATGACGCCGCTGGGTGAGGAAAAACGGATATTTTTTAACCTTATCTTTCAAAATGGAAAAAGACTAGAATGAAATAATTGTTTGAAAGCCCTACTATCACTAGTGGTTCGCCCCGAACTATGAACTCGCGACCCCATATAAACTTAATAATAATAATAACCCCCGTGTGGTTCCCGGAAGGTACAGAATTGGACCAACCCATTTCTTCCCGAGGGTGTCGTAAAAGGCGACTAAGGGAATGGAGGGACCATTATGCTTCCTCCACCGCAGGGCAGCTTGTGGGGAGCTGTTGGTATGTGGCGGTACCACGGACCCGAGTCTTCCGAAGGTCGAAAACTGGTCCTCGCATCCAAGTCTTTGTACAAGAGTGGATTGGAATCCAAGAGGACCGGGACCCTCACCTCTGGCTTGCCTTTACCGGCCGTAATACCCACCATAGTGCTTGAGGTAATGGTACTGCAGAGCGGTGTCCAGTAGCAAGTAGAGCTCGTCGAACCAGCGCTCGGCCCAGTGCTCGCCCGCGCGCGACACACACACGTACTGTGGACAGACCAACACAAACACTTACTCAACAATTTTTTTAAACTAACCGACAAACTCTTCTCAAAAAACGTATAAAAAGTATGTAGCTTTAAGCTTAGCAAAGGACACGACTAAACTTCACGGTATTACCTCAAAGGGCGAGGCGGTAAAGTACGGAAAATCGTTAGTAACATAGTTCTGTTTTTTTAACCTACAAAACAATTCAATGTTCTTGCTCTTGCTCTTTGCGCAGCTGGCTCGTGTACATACGGATTCAAGTCCCAGGGACGTTAATAGGTACCTGCACCAGCCGCCGCAGCGCCGGTTTGAGGCTGCTGGCCAGCGCCTGCTCGGCCGCCAGCTGGAAGACGCTCGGCGCGGCGCCGCGCGTCCGCGTCAGGTGCGCCGCGTACACCGCCATGTCACCAGCTGCTCTACACGCTCAGTACACACCACACACCACCAGGCGTTGGTAACGAAAGGATCACTCATTCACGGAGGAGTAGAAAAGTGGTGACCTTTGTTTTGTTTACGTTTTGCATTTGCACCACAGCCACAGATTAATTTTCACGACAACACGACGTTTAACAACTGTCAATGTCAAATGCGTTTAGTTGCTGCTCGTTACAATGGACTTAAAAGCACTTACCAAAGCTCTACACATAAAAAAAGCCTTTTAAAATTAAACCTAGCCTTTGAAATAAAAATTTTATCAAAAATAAATACGCCATTAACCAAGCAAAGTTGTATTAGTGTATAAAATACATTCACTAACACTTAGGTACCTTTTTTTCTAACTTGATTGCTTACCTACCGACTATAAGTGAAAACAGAACGTGGATCCTTTGTAATCTGTGGCCTATTTGATGCATAGCTCTGCTTACCCACGAAGGCTGTGGCTTACCCCCTCTTTGAGGAGACATGAGATCCCAGTAGAACAAATATTAATCTTCTCCCAAGCTCATTCCTCTTTGATCTGAGGCTCATTCTCAATCATCCATCTAGCTAGATTATTGCGGTTGAAAGGATAGCTGCAAGACGATACACACACAATACATATCAGCTGTTTTTAGCACAAATTCACATACCACTTCATAGATGGCGCCTATAGGCGTGGCCATAATAGAAGAACCGGTAGCACAGATTAATTTTGACAGCCGTATTCCGATTTTCTATGGCCACGCTTCTAGGCGCCATCTATGAACTGTTTTGTGAATTTGTGCCGAAAACTGATCTCTTTGTGTTTGGTACCTACAAAAGGAACATGTAAGTAAAGACACCAGAGTTCTTAATATCAAAATAATTTATTTCCATGATTCTTATCCGTTGTAAGTACATCAAAGGCAACTTCATATAAATAGCACCTCTTTCAATTCGTACCTAACTACCAGCTACAAAAGCAACCAAAATCGGCGTAATCGACGATTACTCACTGAATGATGACATTGCTAACTAAGCGCAATCAATCAAATCTTACAACATTATCTCAATTCTACCGACAGCAAATAAACGTACGACTTAATTGTACAGGTATTATCGCAGCAAAAGCAGCGATTCGTTAAAATAATAAAAACAAACAACGCCCTTGCTTGTGCGCCCGCGCGATGGGGATTATTGGGGATCGATATCGCATACACTGCACTCTCACGCTGTTGAAGTTAGGTTACTGCTAAGTAGAGCGTGATAGAAAGCGTTGTATCTTGTATCGCGTCGTCGAGCCCAATAAGGCTCTCCATGCTAGACAGGTATCACATATCTGACACGCTTGCTGGCAGAAACGTCACTCGAATACACTCTGCGTGCGTTGTCTCGTATAACTAACAAACAATGACTAACACAACGTTACAATATGGCCTAACAATTAGGAACAAGCGTGTAGCAGCGGCGGCGGCGGCGGCGCTCGCATGGAATACAACGTTTGAGCAACTCGCGATCACTGACTCTCCACTCTACTATTTATATATCGTATGGCATTTTACAAAGGTCTATTACATTTCAAAGCTTCAATTATTATTATGAAGAATTTAATTAACAATTAGAATGATTATTGTAAAAATAAAGATGTCAAAATTTGCAGTCATTTAGATAATTGGCTGAATCGGCGGTGAGGTTCTTAAAATCATCTGTTGGCCCGTTGTACTTCGTCAGTGGGCATTCGTATACTATGTGGTCTATAGTCTGTTGTGGGTGTCCACATTCGCAGGCTGCTGAGTCACACCATCCCCATTTGTGCCATAGGTACGCACAATTCCCGACCCCTGTCCTGAGGCGGTTAAGTCGGCACCAGATGTTTCGTGCTGAAGTGTAGCCAACGGGTCGTTCTCTCGGGTCGGCTCTCCTGTCTCTACTCTACTGTCTACTCTCTACTGTCTATGCGGGTCTGCTCTTGGTCTCAGTGCACTATTGATATTTTGATGCACGAATCCCTCCATGCTAAAGTCTGTGCTCCATGCAAAGGTGGTAGGAAGAGAACGCTCCTTCTTGAGAAATAAGACCGTTATTAATTTGTACTTTTGAAAATACTTAGTAAAATAAGTGCAGTTCTTGATAAGGCAACAAAATCATTGTAAACCAGACCAGCACGCGTAGCATAAGGCTGGGTTAGAGCGTATCTATAAAACTATATGTATCTCACTCTTTTGTTTGAATAGATAGAGTTATAAACCCATAGATATGCTCTGACCCAGCCTTTTGCTACGCTTGCAAAGCATCGCCTTCTTACTTACACCAATAATCAATTTTACAATATAAATATCTAATTCAAGACAGAAATAATTACTATTTTCGATAAGCACACGACTTTTATTACAGATCCAAAAATCTTGTTAAGATACTTATTTTTTTCTCGGCCGTCATTTCTCAAACGTCGCGCAAAAGAGCTGATACATAGTAGACAGTCGACACAGCTGTGTTTGCGGCCTGCCTGTGGTGGACAAGTATGGCTTTGTGTTATATTTTCTAGACCATTCCAGTATCAGCCCTTTATTCGGCAACCCTAAAGCCCGCCACATACAGGCGGAATTCCGGACAAAAAAGAATCGAATCAGGATTCCGAACGCAGTGACTGTACAAGTCTATGGACCTCACACACATATTTCCGTTCGGAATTTTTGTAGATTTGTATGCAGTTGCTGCATTCGGAATCCCCATTCGTTTTACCGTTACGGAAAAACTCCGTCCGTATGTGGCCAGCCTAAACCCATATCACAGAGTCAAGCACTCGCCGGAGAACAATATGATCCTTACTTTGTTACCTTATGTACAACTGAAGATCGCGTAGTCAACATTAAAATAAAAATTAATAAAATGCATAGTAAAAACTGTAAGTATGTGCAATAGCGCATATTAAAATATATCATTGGAAGCAATAAGTGCCCAAAGTAGTAGAAATATTAATAAATCATGATTCTTAAAAAAATTAAACAAAATAAATTAAGTATTAACTCACAATACAATCACCACTGGCTTATGCGGTCTACATTTAGTTCACTCGCAACGAAAAAGCGAGAAAGACCTTAAATTCCAATAATGTAAGAGTGAATTTGGTAAGTCTCACCCTTACTCTCTTACGGACAGAGTAACCGCGGGCTTAGAATCAATATGAATAGACAAAATCAGTAGTTAGAAAGATAGATTTTATGCTCTAATTAATTAAAAATGTTCCGTGCCTCCAAATTAGTGGATCTGAATTAATAAAGTGTTGAAATATATTGAGGAATATATTTAAACTTGTCGTGAAATAATTTGCGCCAGTTAGCCCTTAGGGGCTTGATATAGTAAGCGAACAGGGAGCGCGAACGAAAATGTATTACGCTGTACGGTCGACCACAGTCACAGATACCCCATGGCAGCTCTTACCGCGCGCGGCATAAGGTCGCCAATCGGACAAAAAGGGATATCCTAGCGTGTGGCCGACTGTAGTAACAATCGCCCGCGGCGCGCCATATTTGTCAGCACTCCTATTAATACCACTCGAATGCCATGTTCACCAATATGTATGGCGGCGAGAGACAGACCTGTCTCTAGCGCGAGCCTAGGGGCCGTGTCCCAAAAGTAGTAGTGTTGTGTGTGACGTCACTACTAGCTGGCTGAGTTGTTGTACTGCGGTCGCCCCGCCAGCTCCAGCAGGTATCGATCAGGATGCTCGATCCAGTCCGCCGCAGACAGCTTCACCTGTGATACACATAAAAAAAACTAAGGCTTTTGCATCTACGTAATGAGATGATTTACAAGGTGTTACAAAAGTACCTAACTCTTTTTACAGGGTAATAGCACCCGGTGATAGGGATCACAACGAAAATTTTGTTTTTGCTCTATGACGTTCCGTTAATGTTTAAATTAATAAAATGTGAACGATGTGGCGGGAGAAAAGTATTTTTTAAATATTGTTTTCATTGACTTTCACAATGTTTCAACAACTCAAAGCTATGTAAATGCACCTACACACACAAACATATTTTTAAAACTGAGCTAATAACAAAAACAAAATAGTTATGAATTTTTTTCAATTTTGAGGTGATAAAATAAAAATTGCTTTTTTCAACTTTTTTTACAGATTTGACATCCTGTTGACCAGTAGGTTACACCCTGTAAAAAGAGTTAGGTACTTTTGTAACACCTTGTATACAGCGTCCAGTGGCACCTTCACTCACACTAGATGGATGAAGAGACCACTCGGCGCTGCAGTGCCTGGGACATTGTTTTAGATGGAGTAGGCTTGCCCAGCACCTATACCATCCTGACAGCTTAGTCGGCCTAGCCCACAGGAAAGACAAGTCAATACGGGTAGAGCAAACTAACACAACACAACACGTTATACATTTTCGTGCCTCTGGTGCTGGAAACTTCTGGGGTTTGGGGTGAGCTGGGTGAATCATTCTAGAGCTAGGACGCTGTTTGAGTGACCGTGGCTTTGACTACCGCTCCGGGGCATTTCTGATGCAAAGGATCTCCTTAGCTGTTCAACACGGTAACGCGGCAAGCGGAGCAAGCCTTATCGGAGATTGTGTGTGTGTGTGTGTGTGTGAGAAAGAGGGTGTGTTGGTGTGTCTGTTTGTCTGGTGTGTGTTTAACCGTTTACGAAATGTGTTAGGATACCAAACGATCCATTCCATTCAGTCGTTCCCTCAATGCTGAGGATCGTGACCACCATTGAAGTTGGCAGAGAGTAGAGTTCTCCATTGCGCTCTATCACTCGCGATGT
Organism: Zelleria hepariella; assembly: GCA_949319315.1. NCBI lineage: Eukaryota > Metazoa > Arthropoda > Insecta > Lepidoptera > Yponomeutidae > Zelleria > Zelleria hepariella. The sequence continues at coordinate 34,189 of CASGHI010000141.1, forward strand.
GGATCAGTTTGTGCAGGTGTTTTTGCGTGCCTTTGGTTATAATATCCGTCCATCTAGCGGGTGGTCTGCCTCGAGCTCTCTTTCCCTCCACCTTTCCCGTCATAATTTGTTTTTCCAGGCTATCAGGTCCTCTACGGGCTATGTGACCGAAGAACGTTGCGATACGTCGTTGACATATTATGATTGAGATGATAGGTGTGTGTTTAAGGCGCTGGGCATAGTGAATTAGCCCGCGCGCAAAGAAAAATGCACAAAATCGATTCCTGTATCGTATACACTAAAAAAATTGAAAATGTTCACATATCAAACCCTAGAATTAGGTGAGACCTATCTAAAACAGCCAGTTTTGTGTGATACCCATAACAGATTGCAAGATATTTTGTTTGAAAAAAAGTGCGCCGCCTATTTTTTTTCATCAAAAATATCTTTAAAACGTTTATGAATGTCAACACGAAACTGCCTGTTTTAGATAGGTCTCACCTAATTCTAGGGTTTGATATGTGAAAATTTTCGATTTTTTTTTGTGTATTTGATACAGGACTCGATTTTGTGCATTTTTCTTGGCGCGCGGGCTATTCACTATGTACAGCGCCTTAACCGTTTACGCGTAAAATACAAACAAGATGGAGGTGTTTGTTTGTGAGTGACTTACGCAGCGTTGTCGCTCGGCCTCCTTGACCTGCCACTTCTTGATCTCGAGCTGTGTCTCGCGCGACGAGCTGTCGCCGCAGCCCCACACCTGCCGGCAAACAAACTGTTTAGTTTTCATTTAGTAGTTTTTTGTCGTTGTTGCACTTTTGTCTTCCAACCGTCTGTTCGTGCTAAACTTCTATCGAGGCGACAACCCTTTCGTTTTCGGAGCTAATTATCGCTATTTTTGTACCTTTTCGCTACTATCGATCGCCTATCGATCTATCGCGCCGCCGGTTAGATCAATTGTGTGCCAGCACAGCTACCAAGAAGTGCCACAGGGAACCTGAAGGACGCGCCAGTTTAGATCGTCGTCAGGTCCGGCTACGCTGCTCAAGGTGGGCGGCTTGTGGAAGGTAAATCGGTCGAGGAGCTGGAAGCAGCTTCCTACCAAAGGTACGCCGACCCCTGACCCCCTTCGCTATCGGATCTGGTAAGTCCTTTTGATTTCCTAACCTTCATTCTTGAGGACACATCAGTGATCTAACGGCAACCGTCGTCATACAGTCCACTATAAATTCTCGCACCCCTACGAAATCCCCGAAGTAAATCACAAACAAACAAACGTCCTCATTATTGTACATAAAGTCAGAGGCAGAGGCGGCAGCGAGGCAGCAGCGCCTGGAGTACAGTCCACTTTTGGGGAGGTACATTTTTAGTCCTCTTGCCATAGAGACGGGTAGTTGGTGCCATGAGCCGTTTTCAGCACTAATTCACAAAGCATTTCATAGATGGCGCCTACAGGCGTGGCCATAGAAGAACCGGAATACGGCTGTCAAAATTAATCTGTGCTAAGCGAAAGACAGCCGTATTTTGGTTCTTCCATTCTACGTCTGTAAACGCCATGTATGCAATGGTTTGTTAAATTGTGCTGAAAACGGCTCATTGGACATGAAGTCAGAGAAGTCAGGCTGTTGTTGGCGCCATTGTCAATTTATATCTTGTCAAGAAAGAACACAAATGTCAAGCGCTGTAAGGAAGGAATACGGCGGATGTTAAATTTCGCTTAGCACAGATTAATTTTGACAGCCGTATTCCGGTACTTCTATGGCCAAGCCAGTGAATTTGTGCTGAAAACGGCTCATCATCTTATAAAACCAAGTCGTGTTAGTTACACCAAGTTACACCATTTATAACTCGGGAACGGGTGGACCTTGGGTATAGGTTTTCTGTGGGCTGGACCGATTTTTATGATTTTTGATTTGTTGGATTTCTTTCCGCCCCGAATAGCAGAATAACCATTAAAACAACGGAAAAGCTCTCGGGAAAAAAAAAGTCTGCGCGGACGAAGTCGCGGGCAAAAGCTAGTTATTAATAAAAACCGATAATATAATTACTTAAAAGTAAACAAACACATAGATCGTACATAAATAGGAGTGAGACCAAACAAACGTACCTCGATGGCGGTGAGCGGGTAGGGTGTCTCAGCCAGTGTCAGTTGGTCGAAGTCCTCATCCAGAGCCAGGTGTGGGTGCCGCGGGTCGGCGCCGGCGCGCAGCCCCCGCGGGTACCCGCGGATGGTCGTGTTGAGGTAGAGCATCTTGGGCGCGCGCTCCAGCACGGAGAAGGTCGGGTATAGCTGCACCAGGCACGAGTCCGCCGAGCCCCAGTACTGAGGGGGAACAGAGAGGGAGATGACACGTTTACTTAACTATTTTTCTCACACACAACTAGCGCCGCCAATGAAAAAAAAAACTTTTTTGATGCGTATTTGTGTGCCAAAAGTGGCCTCTTTTGGCGAGAATCGATTGCATTCTTAAGTTCTAGGATCTGGAATCCAAACCTTAGGTTCTAAAAATAGTTAAGCCTCGCGTTGAGAAATCGCAGGAGTTTTTAGCAAAAAAAGCATCCAAAAAGAAAATATGTTTTTTTTTTTCATTAGCAGCGCTATTTGTGCGTCTTATTGCGTCTTAACCGCAGAGCAGATCTTAGCTGTCAAACATATAACTAACGCCCCTCTATTTTGGTCGGGGATTAAAAATAAAGGCCTGCGAGGATCAGGCGGGCAGGTGATGGCGTGGAAAGGCGTGTGATGGTATGGGAGGGCGTGTGATCGCGTGGCAGGGAGTGTGGTGGAGTAGGAGGGTGTGTGATCGCTGGGAGGATGCAATGTGAACCTGGTGGTGTGTGTGGTTACCTGGTGTGTCTCCCTCCACTCCTGCGGACTGGCGAGCACCAGCAGCAGCTGCCCGGCCTGTAGCAGCACGATGGTGGGTCCCCGGTAGCCGGTGGTGTGGTGCAGGAAGCGGTTGGCGCCGAGCCCGTGTGTGCCTGACGCGTACAGCAGCGTCCAGTGCGACGGAACCGCGCATACCTGACACGTGAAGAGATAGATCAACACTGTTAGTACCTGCTAATATTTAAGTTTGCTAGAGTAGTCATGGTGAATGGAAGAACGGAGTTGTTCATCGAGGCATCGATTTTCATCATTCGCCTCGTGTGTCGCCAAACGAAAAATAACATTTTTAAACTGATCATAATTATCTTCGAGAATATTTGATACTATGACAGCAACAGTTTAGTTTTAGTTAGTTTCTTTAATTTGTAAAATAAAATTTACATGTCAGTGTCTTATTAGAGGAAGTAAGTATTAAAAAAAAAATTAATATTACTCAAAGTAATATAATTATTATAATAAGGAAGTATTGTCATTTCATTAAGTAGGTCGACAATCGTATGGGTAGCGGCCATCCCTGGTGTAAAGAGTTTTTAGGCCGCCCAAAGGGCCTCTGACACGGCGAATATAACGATTTTTATTAATCAACAACATCATGAAAAAAAGAGACGATCCAAATCCAAACGCTATGTGAGAAAGAAGAGGACCTCCTACACTTAGTTCTCGAGTGTAAACAAAATCAATGAACAATAATAAACAATCTAGGTTCGATTTCTTAAAAGAAACTCGGTTCTGTTAAATTGTCCATTTATCTCCTCCAAAACTACCTACTCTGTGTACATTTGCCTATTCTGTTAACCTTTCAATATGGCTGCTCTCTTATGTCAATGTCTCTCTCTCTATCTCTGTCCGCCCGTGTTCGTACCATTTGTGTTTGTTTGTTCTCTAATTATTTCAATAATCATAAAGAATTGTAATGCCTATATTCTGAGCAATATACGCGGACCATTCAAAGTATCCAGTTTGGTTTTTATTTCGTCGCTGTCATCGCAATCACCTACTGCGCCACCCACGCTAATATCTTCAGGTTATTCAGCCCAGACCTTACGTAAAAGGTGAACAGCGTGCTGGACGAAGACCAAGGCATAATCTCCGATCGCTGCGTGGTCGTTTGTATCGAGATCGCCGCGTGGAAACCATGCCAGAAACTGCAAGTACAATTCTAAATCCGCCAATGTATAATTCCTCGCAGTTCGAGCGCCTTGATGGCGTACTCAACTTCTCATCGTGGAAATTTTCTATGCGGATGGCCCTAATACTCGAAGGCGTATGGGTATGTGTTAGTGGAACTGACACTGATGCTGTGAGGGATCAGCGTGCACTGGCACGGATCTGTTTGGGAGTAAAGCCCTGCTGCCACCAGTATGTTCGAGACGCGAAGACCAGCAAGGAGGCGTGGGACAAACTGTTGTCCGCCTTTGAAGATAAAGGACTCTTCCGTCGTGTCCTGTTGCTGCGTCTATTGCACAAGGTAGAACTTGTGCAGTTTCCATCGATGTCTGCATATGTGGAGTATGTGATGAACCTAGTCCACCAATTAGCCGATATAGGCAAGTCCATAGAAGACAAGGAGGTAGCTGAACTGCTCCTTAGTGGACTTCCACAAGAATATGATGCGTTGGTATCCAGCCTAGAGACCGCATGTCTGACTGACGGCTTATCAAGCGAACTAGTACGGACGCGGTTAATTCAGGAGGAGGCAAGAAAAATCTCATCTTCTGATGGTGCGGCTACTACGGGTACAGTCTCAGCTTTTTACTCGAAGACTCAAGCACGGTCAACTTCAAACATAGTATGTAATTTTTGCAAGAAACCAGGTCACATTGCCTCCAGATGTTTCAAGCTGAAGAGGCAGAAACGTAACGACAAGGACAAAGAAAGGACTTTCCTTGCTTCTGCTTTCTTGGCAGCTGAAAACCAGGATTGGTACGTCGACAGTGGTGCATCGAATCACATGTGTAAAGACAAAGTGTTATTTGAGAATTTTAAGGACTGTACAAGTAATAATAATATTATAATAGCCAATAATACAACGTTATCTTGTGAGGGAACAGGTGATATTCTTGTAAGTGGACTGGTAAGCAAACTTAATAATGTTTTATATGTACCCCAACTCTCAGCAAACTTAATAAGTGTCAGCAAATTGGTAGAACAGGGATTTTCAATTAATTTTAATAAAGAAGGTTGTTCCATTTACAAAGATTGCAAAGTTGTAGGTAAATCTCTTGCAGTAGCCAAGTATGAAAAGGGAATTTACAAATTTGATAAGAATATGATTAGCAAGTACTCGCAACAGGAACACTCTACGCTCCTGTGTAGTAGACATGAGCCAGAGAGTGTCACAGTTGCAGCTGTTAAGCCTAAGGTGCCTATGGTAATTTGGCACAAACGGTTAGGCCACTTAAATACAAAGTATATGGACATTCTTAGGAATGGTGCTGCTAAAGGTGTTTCATTCCAGCCTGATGACCAACTGAACAAGGTGAAGGAGTGTGTTGCATGCTTTGAAGGCAAGATGCCTGCGAAGCCATTTCCAACTGAAGCGAAGCGTGCATCTGAGCCATTGCAGATAATCCATTCTGATGTATGTGGACCAATGCCGGAGGCCAGCTGGGGAGAGGCGAGGTACTTTGTGACATTCACAGACGACTTTACAAGGAGGACGTTTGGATATCTTATCAAGAATAAAAATCAGGTAATCTCTTGTTTCATTAATTTTAAAAGGTTTGTAGAGAAACAATTAGGAGTGTCTATTAAAACTTTGCGATCTGACAATGGGGGAGAATATTGTGGTGCCATTTTTCAAGACTTCTTAAGAAAAGAAGGTATTGTTCATCAAACGACTGTGCCCTATAGTCCACAGCAGAATGGTGTCGCGGAACGTCTGAACCGGACACTGGTGGAAAAGGCGAGATGTATGCTGCAGGATTCAGGTCTCTGTAAGCGATATTGGGGTGAGGCGATTATGACCGCTATTTATCTTAAAAACAGGTGCCCTACATCAGCGTTAGCAGGACGAACTCCCATGGAGAAGTGGACCGGATCCGTACCTGATCTTAGTCAGCTCCATGTGTTTGGTTGCATAGCATACTCTCTTGTGCCTGAGGTAAAACGTCGTAAGTTTGATGCGAAAAGTAAGAGATACATTTTCGTTGGCTATAGTGAGACCACAAAAGGTTTTAGGCTCATTGACCCCCGGAACCCAAGTAATGTGTTGCTATCTAGAAATGTAGCTTTCATTGAAAATAAATTTTATAAAGAGACAGAGATAGACAATAATAATTTTGATCATGATTTTATTTATTTGAATGAGCCAATTAATGATAATAGTAATAAAATCTGTGATACTAGTTGTAGTGAATTAATTTTATTGAACGATGATGGTCCTTCCATTTGCCGAGATTCTAGTCAGGAGTCTGAACTGAACTCTAGCAGTAATAGTGAACCGAGTTCTAACCAGTTAATTGAGCCGAACTCTAGTCACAGTGAGGTGAATTCTAGCCAGGATGTTGTGCCGAATTCTAGCCCCAGTATGGTACAGGAAACCACTAATAATAATTCTATATCAATTTCAGAAGCTGAGGATGACGAGTACTGCACAGTTAGTGAGGGCGAGTCCAACTCCGCTGGGTCGCCGAGGTGCGAGAGTCCGCACCCTGAGTGCTTGACTTCGCCTGCCGAGGTGTCAGCTCGAGAGGGAGCTTCTCCTGTTGTGCGTAGTGTCCGTACCACTCGCTCAAAGTTGCCAGCTAAGTATGATGACTATGAGGTAGATTTTTCTCTTGTTGCTCAAGATTGTTTGATTGATGAACCAGTAACTTATGAGGAAGCACTCTCAAGTCCAAATGCTCAGCAGTGGCAGATAGCTATGCAGTCGGAATATGACTCTATGGTAGCTAATAAGGTGTGGCGTTTAGTTGATCGACCCCCTAATGAAAATGTTGTCAAGTGTAAATGGGTCTACAAGACCAAGTATGATGCTTCTGGGCAGTTTGATAAGTATAAGGCTAGACTTGTTGCTCGGGGTTTTACACAAGTTGAAGGTGTAGACTTTAATGAAACTTTTTCGCCTGTGGTTCGCCACTCAACAATGCGAATTTTGTTCTCATTGGCTAATGAATTTAATTATGATATTGATCATGTTGATGTTACAACTGCATTTTTGAACGGTGAACTCACAGAAACCATTTACATGGAACAACCTCCTGGATATAGCAGGGGAAACCAAGTATGTTTATTACTGAAAGGCATTTATGGTCTCAAACAGGCCAGTCGAATCTGGAATTCAAAAGTTCATGCATTACTCACTCAAAATGGTTTTACACAAAGTAAATGCGAACCCTGTGTTTATTCTAAGAAATGTGATAATGATGTTTGTTTCATAGCGTTATATGTAGACGACTTTTATGTTTTTTCTAGTCAAAACCCAAATAAATGTGAAAATAAAATAAAAATTCAATTGTTAGAGTTGTTACAAATTAATTTTAATGTTAAAAATTTGGGTGAATTGAAAAGTTGTCTTGGTATTAGAATAAGAAGGGATAGGGTGAAAGGAATTTTAAAGCTTGACCAATCCGAGTACATAAGGAAATTGCTTGTAAAATTTGGCATGCATAATTGTAAAACTGTTGCAACCCCTATGTGTGTAAATAATAAGTTGCATAAATCGGAAGGTAGCTGTTTAAGTGATGATAAATATAATTACAGGCAGTTAATTGGATCACTTATGTATTTATCTGTCTGTACAAGGCCCGATATCTCCTATGCCTGTAGCCAGTTAAGTCAGTTTAATAATTGCTTTGATAGCAGTCATTGGCTTGCAGCAAAACGTATTTTGCGGTATTTGGCGTTGACAATTAATTATTGTTTATATTATGTAAAGAGTAATAAATTAGAGTTGTATGCCTTTACTGATGCCGATTGGGCCAATGACCCAACAGACCGTAAATCTTATACTGGATTTGTAATAAAGCTGGGAAATAATGTAATAAACTGGGAATCACGTAAACAGCGTTGTGTAGCTCTTTCAAGTACCGAAGCAGAGTATTTGGCTATTGGTGACGTATGTAAAGATGTAAGCTTTATTAAGAGTTTCTTGTCAGAGATTATGTTGAAACATATTGTTATTACTGTTTATAACGATAATCAAAGTGCACAAAAGCTCTTAGAACTTAAGGAATACTGTCACAAACGTACTAAACACATTGATTTAAGATATCACTATGTAAAGGAGCTAATAAAAGATAATGTAATATCCGTTAAATACATGCCTACAGATAGAATGATTGCAGATATATTAACTAAACCATTAAGTTGTATAAAGCATAAGCTATTTGTTAACAGCATGAATATTTGTGATGCATAAATTTATTTGTGTTGCATTGCATGTGTTTAGGAGAATGTAGAGCTCTGATATTTTGAAATGTATAGTCCTGAATGTAGAGTTTTTATGTTTAGGAATGTAGAGTTGTGATATTTCGAAATGTTAAGTCCTGAATGTAGAGTGTTTATGTTTAGGAATGTAGAGTTATGATGATGTTTCGGAATGTTAAGTCCTAAATGTAGAGTTTATGTTTAGGAATTTAAATTGATGATATCTTGCTATGCAAATCTTGCATGGTTTTAATACTGTTGTGTTGAGCGTTTTGTTTGAGAAATGGAGGGGACGTGTTAAATTGTCCATTTATCTCCTCCAAAACTACCTACTCTGTGTACATTTGCCTATTCTGTTAACCTTTCAATATGGCTGCTCTCTTATGTCAATGTCTCTCTCTCTATCTCTGTCCGCCCGTGTTCGTACCATTTGTGTTTGTTTGTTCTCTAATTATTTCAATAATCATAAAGAATTGTAATGCCTATATTCTGAGCAATATACGCGGACCATTCAAAGTATCCAGTTTGGTTTTTATTTCGTCGCTGTCATCGCAATCACCTACTGCGCCACCCACGCTAATATCTTCAGGTTCCTTGCTGGCGATTTCCTCTTCTTTTTCCATCAAATCTTAAGTTCAGGGTTCACTGCTGAATACAGTGATAGATTTTTAAGTTTCATCATAGACTCATTGAACCTTAGATCTGAATATTATAAAAATACTCATTAATCCCAACTGTTAAAGTAACAATAGCAGTGTTGCCTAAACTTTGTACTGTTAAAGTAACATGCAGGGTTTGGGCAACACTGTTATTATTTCAACTGTTAAAGTAACCTTTATGTTTATATTTTAGTTTAACCAACATTGTTATTATTTTTAAGCCGGCTTAATCATTATGATGTATGGCTTATAAAATAAATAAGATTAAAAAAAAACAACAACCGGGACCAACGGATTAACGTGCCTTCCGAAGCACGAAAGCCCTCAGATATTACAGCAAACAGTGAAGCCTATAGTTTAGTTGCTATCAGACATTGAATATGATATACCCATACATTTAACCAAATACGACTAATACACTACAGTTTTCAAAATATACCTATAAGGAAAATAAGTATAATAATAAAAAATAAACACATGTATGCATCCGAACATAGAACCTCCTCCTTTTTTAGGGTTCTGTACCCGAAGAGTGCCAAACGGGACCCTTGCCAGAAGAGATCAGAAACCTACCTCTAACCAAATTTAAAACTTCATTATTCAAAATCCTAATAGAAAAAATTTATTACACTTTTTGAATGACTTTAAATAATAGCATCTCAACTTTAAATTCTTATCTTATGTGCCATAATAAAATTATTTATAAAAAAAAATAAAATGCAGAGCTTTTATATCGTTAAGTTTGTTTGTAGTTTTTAATTTGTTTGTTCTTTAAAAAAAATATTTATGTACTTACCTCAATATTTACGCACCTTTACAGGTAGAACATGCTGCTCTTATTATATTTTTATACCATCTTTACATTATTGTAATACCATGTTTCTTGTAAATAAATTCTTCTTCTTCTTCTTCTTCCCTATTACTCTGCTACCGCTGCTGTCTGTCTGTCGTAAATTTAAAAGGGGTGTATCTTTGGAACCATGATAGGTAGCCAGTTGGAATTTTCTCATGTTATGTGTTATTATGGCGGGTTACCCACCAAATCATAAAATTAAATAATAATAACAATTTCCCCTTAATCCCCATACAATACAACAAACGTGTTTTTCATACTTTTTGCATAAAAATTGGTATTATTTTGCAGTATTTAAAAAAAACGTTCAACCACAAGTCGGACTCACACACCGAGGGTCCGTAGGAAAACCAGTTTTTTTTCAATTGAATGGCGGTACGGAACCCTCAGTGCGCGAGTCAGACTCGCATTTGGACGGTTCTTTTAAGTCTGTAATCTTATAACATTACCCAGCGTGAGGCCGGGTGATGCTGGTACTTTTCCCCTCGATATGGATTTGTTTTGATTCTAGGTTGGACACTTGAAAGGTGTTCGCATCAATATTAATGAATCAGACAGAACAGACGGAGGCTGCTCGATACCGATTGCTAATGTTGTTTGTTTTCACTGGATCGATCTCGAGTGGTTTTATTCCGATACACTTGTAATTTTACCGTCCTCCTTTGGAATTATTATTCTTTGCTATTTACAGGGTGTTACGTAAGGACACTGAAAAATATGACAACAGCAGCGCACTCCGTTTAGTGCAGTTTAAGTTTTGTCCTTATTGAACGAGCGAGCGAAGAGAAGTTCAACGAGTCTACTGAAACAATCCGGTGTTTGTATGTATGTATGAATGTTTGTTCGACGATAATTTGAGTAAATTTGGTCGGATCGATCGTCATGAAATTGAGGTAGTCGGTAAATGATATTTTTTGTCATAATCAACAAAAATAAAAGGAAACCGATCGAAATTTGATTTCTCCCAATTTCGGTTTTTCTACTTTGATCGCTAATTACTTGAATAAAAGGCCCATAAAGTGTCAGGTTTTTTATGCTATTTTGAAGGGTCAGATTTTAGGAAAGTTTCAGGCCCCTACTTTTTTTTCTCCCAATACTAACATATTCGGAGATGTTTTCTCTAAAACGGCATTTTTGAACTTTGGATCCTTCTACAAGTCTAACACTGATCGTAATTTTTTTTTTGATATTTATCTGAGACACCAATAAAGAAAAAAATATTAGAAAGAATTGATTAAAAAAAGGTAAAAAAATAAAAACAGAGACAATGCTAGGTAATTGGATACGCAAAGTTTTTTGTTCGAAAGTCCGTTATTGGCTTAATCTTATCTTTAGACAATATTGAGAAACTAATTTAAATAATTTTTATTTTGGTCCAGTAGTTTTGTTTTTATGCGCTAAAATGTTTTGTTCCTATGACCGCCAAACGTATGCAGACCGTCGCGTGACGTCATAAAACCGTATCTTTGAAACGTTGTAAAATCCAAACTACTGAACCAAAATAAAAATTATTTAAATTAGTTTCTCAATATTGTCTAAAGATAAGATTAAGCCAATAACGGACTTTCGAACAAAAAACTTTGCCTACCGAATTGTTTCCAAAAAAATCCTTATAAGCCTCACAACTTCTAAAAATAAAAAAATCGCTGAACATACATGGGGGTGATTCGGGTACCCCTAGGGTTGCTCTATCTCTGGACTTCCGTTTGACACTATTTTTTGGGACACCCAGTATAATACTTTCTAACATGTGTGTAGTGGAATATTTGATGTCACAATCGAGTAAGATAAAAACTAAGGCAGTTAACTTATAAAAGGATTAATGTTCTCTTTTGTACAGGGCTCATTTACACAATATTGTATTAGTATTATCTGCACGTCTTTGCTGTGGGCTAAGCCGACTAACGCCACTCAAAGAATTCAAAGAGTTGGTGCAGTTGGTGACGGATGAAGTCAAAAATCCAACATCACCTTTCGGGATCCTCTATGTCTCTACGGGGGAAAAATGGTTGATCGAAAGACCTACCTACACTTTCCATATTTTATTGTGATTCATCACTATCTTTAAGTGTTTCATCACATTTCATGATTAAAATAATATAGGCACTACAGATAGATATCAAGTATAAATGCAAGAAATACTGCAACTTCTTCAGTCTGTCCTATTACCTGACCTCCGCTACCATGGCTTTCAATATGTTTTTATATGGGGTACTGGTTTTGGTAAGTACTTATTTAGATTTATTATTTCAAGCTGTAAGTAAATTAAGTCGAATGGAGTTCATGATACAAAAATCGCATAGAACAATTCAAAATTGGGAGTTGTATCCACCGATCCCGGGATCAGATGGATGTCTCCACGGATCCCGCCGAGTTGTATCTACCGATCCCGGGATCAGATGGATGTCTCCACGGATCCCGCCGAGTTGTATCCACCGATCCCGGGATCAGATGGATGTCTCCACGGATCCCGCCGAGTTGTATCCACCGATCCCGGGATCAGATGGATGTCTCCAAGGATCCCGCCGAGTTGTCTCCACCGATCCCGGGATCGGTGGAAACATAAAATTAAGTTAATGGAGTGTCTCCGGGCAACATTTGTTTTACAAAGCACCTTCTCGGACACTATCATCTCCAGAAAAAAAAAATATGGTCCGGTTATTTTAAAACAAGATCCTCAACGAAAATTTTCTTTTATATTGTGATACTAGCACCCTAGTATTATTTTGTTCAGGTACATGTTGGCTCCGTACGTCTTGACACTTGTCTTTCCTGTGGGCTAGGCCGACTAAGCTAGGTGCTGTGCAAGCCTTAAACATCCCAAGTACTGCAGCGTCTGAGTGGTCACTTCACCCATCTAGTGTGGTGTGAGTCAAGGTGCCACTGGACGCTGTACAAATCATCTCATTCTTCTTCTTCTTCATCTTGGCGTGCCTCTCCACTAATGGAGGTTGGCCGTCAGCTCTTCATATTTTTCTCTGTTCTTTGCAAAGCGAAATAGATGTTCGACGCTGGCTATCTCCGTCCATTCCTTGATGTTTCTGTGCCACGACTTCCTTCTTCTACCGGCACGCCATTATCATCTCATTACGTAGAGGCAAAGGCCTACGTTTTTAGGTCTCAGGCGTTTGTGCTTAAGTAAGTAAATCGTTTATTTGGCACCATCTTATTCGTACAAACTAAGTAGGTAGGTATACAGGGTGTTAAAACACCGCCAACAGACCCGAAAGCCACGCATACCACACTCTAATTTTTAATTCGAGTCCACGGAATGACAGTTGCTAGTATGCAACTGTCAGAAAAAGCCTTTGTAGCAACTGTCATTCCGTGGACTCGATTTAAAAGTTAGAGTTTAGACACCAAAACAAAGTACTTTTTCGATAAATTATTGCTGGGAAATGATTTTGGTTTTTTAGGTTATAATTTTGAAAAATATTTCATTACGGAATGGACGTGTAACGCACAGAAGTCATATTGCGCAAGCGTATGTATAAGTTTATGTTACTTAAGCTTGAAGTGCCGATGTTCAGAATACATTGCGGGTTGCAGTTTTAACGTCGTTTTTTGTAAGAAATATTCATAATTTTGATATGGCATCTTGAGACGGTATGTTAAGAACTAGATACTAAATACATTTCTGCAAAAAAAAAGTTTTGTAAAGTCCGACTTTGAACCTTATTATTTCGGAAACCGTTGATTTTCCAGGCATAGTTCCTTGGCAAAAAATGTTCGTTATGATGAGGACAATACGTGGTTTTCCGCTTTGTTGGCGGTCTTTTAACACCCTCTATAATGTTAAAATCTATAAATTCAGAAGGCACCAAAATGGCCTCCGCTCAGCATTATGTCGTAGTCGGTAGCCAGCTACCTACCACGACGCTGGTTTTCAGCGGATACCTTATACAATACATTTTTTAATTCTTGACACATCTCTGTTTCAGTCCGTGACCGTGTGGGTGACGTCATCGGGCGAGCCGGTGCGCATGGTCGACGGCGATGCGCCGGCGCAGCGCGAGCCGCGGGTGCCCTGCGACAGTGGGGTTGACCCGGTATGATATTACTAGTGGTTCGCCGTGAACTGTCAACTCGCGACCTCATTTATCGGCCACCCCATGTCCGATTTGGCTCATGTTCGGACTTTTTGTGACACATAGGTACCCACAAATTTACTAACGATTCAATCAAATATGTATAATCAAGTTATCGTCGAAAGAACGTAGATGAAATTCTGCAAACATTCTCCTTATGATGACAACAATACGTTTCCCGCTTTGTTGGCGGTCTTTTAACACCATCTATACTAATTCAACAATAACAGAATCAGAATCAAAGTTTTTTATTCAATATGCCATAAATAAACACGCATGTTCTTCCCAGCTCTGGTCCTGCCACGACTGCGAGACGAGGCTCCTGTGTACGGCCCTGGGCGGTGTGCTCATGCCCTGCCTGCTGCCAGGGCCGCACTGCGTCGACGGGGCCTGCTCGCGGGACCCCGCCCAGGAGTGCGCCCCCACCGAAGCGCCCCCAGAACCCACTACTAAATAGCCAAATCCGGTGACCACCGCAAGAAGTATATAAGCGTTTTAAATTAACTTCTAATTCAATGGATCCTCGAATATTGTAATGATTAGGATGAACTTTGTAACAAAAAAAAAAGGTTTTTGTTTTTGTGGATATGCGGTGTCTTTTGTCAGCAGCAAATAAATAAGTATGCAAAAAAATACGTTTTCAGTGTGTATCTCTCGATTATCTGTGTGAGTGTGAACATGTGGTCAGTGGTAGAGAAGCCAGCCCTAGAACCAGCCTGTTCTCTCGGTTGATGCTCTTTAAATTACTTAAATGTAATTCTAAGAAGAATGAAGATTTCCTAGAAACTACTGTAGGCCAAACACAACGGGCCGCCGCAAGAAGTGTATAAACCAACTACTATACCTAGGCTTAACTCAACGCCAGAGTCTCTTTGACTTTGGGCGGCCTAAAAACTCAGACACCAGGGGTGGCCACTAGAGGCCACTACCTCATACGATTACCTATCTACTCAAGGGACCACCACAAGAAGTATGTGTGTGTGTGTGTGTGTGTGTGTATAGTACCAGTCTAGCGAGCCAGGCGCGGCTGTCGGGCTGCGGCGGCTGCAGCGGTCGCGAGTAGAGCGGCGGCAGACAGCCGGCCAGCAGCTGTGTGTGTGTGTGTGTGTGTGTGTGTGTATAGTACCAGTCTAGCGAGCCAGGCGCGGCTGTCGGGCTGCGGCGGCTGCAGCGGTCGCGAGTAGAGCGGCGGCAGACAGCCGGCCAGCAGCTGTGTGTGTGTGTGTGTGTGTGTGTGTATAGTACCAGTCTAGCGAGCCAGGCGCGGCTGTCGGGCTGCGGCGGCTGCAGCGGTCGCGAGTAGAGCGGCGGCAGACAGCCGGCCAGCAGCTGTGTGTGTGTGTGTGTGTGTATAGTACCAGTCTAGCGAGCCAGGCGCGGCTGTCGGGCTGCGGCGGCTGCAGCGGTCGCGAGTAGAGCGGCGGCAGACAGCCGGCCAGCAGCTGTGTGTGTGTGTGTGTGTGTGTGTGTGTGTATAGTACCAGTCTAGCGAGCCAGGCGCGGCTGTCGGGCTGCGGCGGCTGCAGCGGTCGCGAGTAGAGCGGCGGCAGACAGCCAGCCAGCAGCTGTGTGTGTGTGTGTGTGTGTGTATAGTACCAGTCTAGCGAGCCAGGCGCGGCTGTCGGGCTGCGGCGGCTGCAGCGGTCGCGAGTAGAGCGGCGGCAGACAGCCGGCCAGCAGCTGTGTGTGTGTGTGTGTGTGTGTGTGTATAGTACCAGTCTAGCGAGCCAGGCGCGGCTGTCGGGCTGCGGCGGCTGCAGCGGTCGCGAGTAGAGCGGCGGCAGACAGCCGGCCAGCAGCTGTGTGTGTGTGTGTGTGTGTATAGTACCAGTCTAGCGAGCCAGGCGCGGCTGTCGGGCTGCGGCGGCTGCAGCGGTCGCGAGTAGAGCGGCGGCAGACAGCCGGCCAGCAGCTGTGTGTGTGTGTGTGTGTGTGTGTGTGTGTGTATAGTACCAGTCTAGCGAGCCAGGCGCGGCTGTCGGGCTGCGGCGGCTGCAGCGGTCGCGAGTAGAGCGGCGGCAGACAGCCGGCCAGCAGCTGTGTGTGTGTGTGTGTGTGTGTGTGTGTGTGTATAGTACCAGTCTAGCGAGCCAGGCGCGGCTGTCGGGCTGCGGCGGCTGCAGCGGTCGCGAGTAGAGCGGCGGCAGACAGCCAGCCAGCAGCTGTGTGTGTGTGTGTGTGTGTGTATAGTACCAGTCTAGCGAGCCAGGCGCGGCTGTCGGGCTGCGGCGGCTGCAGCGGTCGCGAGTAGAGCGGCGGCAGACAGCCGGCCAGCAGCTGTGTGTGTGTGTGTGTGTGTGTGTGTGTGTGTGTATAGTACCAGTCTAGCGAGCCAGGCGCGGCTGTCGGGCTGCGGCGGCTGCAGCGGTCGCGAGTAGAGCGGCGGCAGACAGCCAGCCAGCAGCTGTGTGTGTGTGTGTGTGTGTGTATAGTACCAGTCTAGCGAGCCAGGCGCGGCTGTCGGGCTGCGGCGGCTGCAGCGGTCGCGAGTAGAGCGGCGGCAGACAGCCGGCCAGCAGCTGTGTGTGTGTGTGTGTGTGTGTGTGTATAGTACCAGTCTAGCGAGCCAGGCGCGGCTGTCGGGCTGCGGCGGCTGCAGCGGTCGCGAGTAGAGCGGCGGCAGACAGCCGGCCAGCAGCTGTGTGTGTGTGTGTGTGTGTGTGTGTGTGTGTGTGTGTGTATAGTACCAGTCTAGCGAGCCAGGCGCGGCTGTCGGGCTGCGGCGGCTGCAGCGGTCGCGAGTAGAGCGGCGGCAGACAGCCGGCCAGCAGCTGTGTGTGTGTGTGTGTGTGTGTGTGTATAGTACCAGTCTAGCGAGCCAGGCGCGGCTGTCGGGCTGCGGCGGCTGCAGCGGTAGCGAGTAGAGCGGCGGCAGACAGCCGGCCAGCAGCTGTGTGTGTGTGTGTGTGTATAGTACCAGTCTAGCGAGCCAGGCGCGGCTGTCGGGCTGCGGCGGCTGCAGCGGTCGCGAGTAGAGCGGCGGCAGACAGCCGGCCAGCAGCTGTGTGTGTGTGTGTGTGTGTGTGTGTGTGTGTGTATAGTACCAGTCTAGCGAGCCAGGCGCGGCTGTCGGGCTGCGGCGGCTGCAGCGGTCGCGAGTAGAGCGGCGGCAGACAGCCGGCCAGCAGCTGTGTGTGTGTGTGTGTGTATAGTACCAGTCTAGCGAGCCAGGCGCGGCTGTCGGGCTGCGGCGGCTGCAGCGGTCGCGAGTAGAGCGGCGGCAGACAGCCGGCCAGCAGCTGTGTGTGTGTGTGTGTGTGTGTGTGTGTGTATAGTACCAGTCTAGCGAGCCAGGCGCGGCTGTCGGGCTGCGGCGGCTGCAGCGGTCGCGAGTAGAGCGGCGGCAGACAGCCGGCCAGCAGCTGTGTGTGTGTGTGTGTGTGTGTGTGTGTGTGTGTATAGTACCAGTCTAGCGAGCTAGGCGCGGCTGTCGGGCTGCGGCGGCTGCAGCGGTCGCGAGTAGAGCGGCGGCAGACAGCCGGCCAGCAGCTGTGTGTGTGTGTGTGTGTGTGTGTGTGTGTGTATAGTACCAGTCTAGCGAGCCAGGCGCGGCTGTCGGGCTGCGGCGGCTGCAGCGGTCGCGAGTAGAGCGGCGGCAGACAGCCGGCCAGCAGCTGTGTGTGTGTGTGTGTGTGTGTGTGTATAGTACCAGTCTAGCGAGCCAGGCGCGGCTGTCGGGCTGCGGCGGCTGCAGCGGTCGCGAGTAGAGCGGCGGCAGACAGCCGGCCAGCAGCTGTGTGTGTGTGTGTGTGTGTGTGTATAGTACCAGTCTAGCGAGCCAGGCGCGGCTGTCGGGCTGCGGCGGCTGCAGCGGTCGCGAGTAGAGCGGCGGCAGACAGCCGGCCAGCAGCTGTGTGTGTGTGTGTGTGTGTGTGTGTATAGTACCAGTCTAGCGAGCCAGGCGCGGCTGTCGGGCTGCGGCGGCTGCAGCGGTCGCGAGTAGAGCGGCGGCAGACAGCCGGCCAGCAGCTGTGTGTGTGTGTGTGTGTGTGTGTGTGTATAGTACCAGTCTAGCGAGCCAGGCGCGGCTGTCGGGCTGCGGCGGCTGCAGCGGTCGCGAGTAGAGCGGCGGCAGACAGCCGGCCAGCAGCTGTGTGTGTGTGTGTGTGTGTGTGTGTGTGTATAGTACCAGTCTAGCGAGCCAGGCGCGGCTGTCGGGCTGCGGCGGCTGCAGCGGTCGCGAGTAGAGCGGCGG
>CASGHI010000142.1:0-24470 GCA_949319315.1 Zelleria hepariella
AGAGCTTTCGATACAATTACACTCTTTCCCTTCTTAAATTCAGCTATGCACATATCTAATAGACAAAATACTCCAGATTTATTGCTTCCATCACTGCATTGCACGACTATAGGCCCAGAAGTTGCAATATCATTTACAATACCGATAAAACTCGTTAATTGCATTGGATTATGCGAAATATTGTCCGACGGCCATGTAGTGTAATGATAAAGTACTATTTGCCGCGTGACTTTACCTTTTTCTTTCAACTGCAGCAATGACATAGTATAACAATCCATTATTACAATTTTGATAGTTTTTATCACAAGCTCGTTGCATTTCATTTCCTGATTTTCTTCTAAACTCCAATATTGGTAAGTAATTTTGCAGTCAGTGGACAGTATGACTATAATATCGCTATTTTCATCTATAACTGTTCTCCAAAATTCATTTAAGGCGCTGTTCATAGACGATATTTAGGTATTTGAGGGGTATGAAGCAGAGGAGTGACGGGGTGGGAAGCCACGCCCTCTGCGGGGCGCTGTACAGATTACAAAAATAACAGATCGGAATCCCGCCATAGTAACGTTCGGAACTTAGACAGACGTCACCATGACGCCAAGTGATCCACCGCCGCGGCAATGACGTTGAACAATTATTATGGGTACCTCTTAGCTTTTTTTCTAGTTGGATAATGATTGATTGAATAATAATACCTAATGCTTGCAGATCTTGCAATAGATATTTTGGCTAGCAGACGAAGAGCGTGAGTCGTGGGCAGCTGCGGCGTCTGCAGATTCTCTTTCGATCTTTGTATCCAACTTTACTGTTGCTTGCTAGTTCAACGCGCGATAGGTAAACACGACAGCACGTCAGACTGTACACTTTTGTTGTAAAGTCACCCGTAACGTAACCGAGTAGAGTGCTAGCGTGTAAAGGACAACGTGCTATCGTGTGTACTTACTAGGTACACACGACAGCACGTCAGAGTGTACACTTTTGTTGTAAAGTCGCCCGTAACGTAACCGAGTAGAGTGCTAGGGTGTAAAGGTCGACGTGCTGTCGTGTGTCAGACTGTACACTTTTGTTGTAAAGTCGCCCGTAATGTAACCAAGTAGAGTGCTAGCGTGTAAAGGCTGAGGTGCTGTCGTGTGTACTTACTAGGTCCGTCGACCTGTGTACCTAGTAAGTACACATGACAGCACGTCGACCTTTACACCCTAGCACTCTACTCGGTCACGTTACGGGTGACTTTACAACAAAAGTGTACACTCTGACGTGCTGTCGTGTGTACCTAGTAAGTACACACGACAGCACGTCGACCTTTACATGCTAGCACTCTACTCGGTTACATTACGGGTGACTTCACAACAAAAGTGTACACTCTGACGTGCTGTCGTGTGTACCTAGTAAGTACAACGACAGCACGTCGACCCTTACATGCTAGCACTCTACTCGGTTACGTTACGGGCGACTTTACAACAAAAGTTTTCACTCTGACGTGCTGTCGTGTGTACCTATCGCGCATTGAACTAGTAAGCAACAGTTGGATACAAAGATCGAATTTTCCATTCTGCCCTACTTATTGCAGTTCTCCTAAGTTTTTTGGTAGATCGCTTATTGGCTAACTAAAATTTGACAGTCTTGCCCGGTCGAATGCATCGCAAACCGAATGGGAAGACAGTCGTACAGCTCTTACCAGATTTTAGAGAAAATATAATCCCACTAAAAACATTTTGTAAAAAACTTGCCAAGTCTCGATGGAGCTGCTTGTTTATCTCTAAAAAGTAATGAAATCTAGACAAAGTCGTGCGAAGTCTAAGGTTATATTATATTTTAGAGATAAACAAGCAGTTCCATCGAGACTTGGCTAGTTTTTTACAGAATGTTTTTGGTGGGATTTCACTTCTTTTTGTAGAAACGTGGGCATATTGATTTATTTTATTAGATTTTCTTATTTGACACAGTTTTTTTCTTTTTAGGAGTAGTTTTTTTATTATTACAAATCTTTATTTTCTTTCTTCCGGTTCTGATTCTTGTACAGTAGCAACAGTTTTTCGTATTGCCCATTCGCGTTCATTATATATTCTTTTAGACGGTTTAATTTCTGAAAGATCGGCGCGGTATTTACGCCTAAGCCGGTTTTATTCGGTGATCGCTGAAGCTTGAGCTTTTATACTCTTGAAGTCAACATTTATGAGGTGCACCCCATGAAGATTGGTTACTCGTGAAAGCGTCTTGTAGGCTTGGCCACAAGAGAATATAGAGGTGCCAATGTCCATGAGGGCATTTTTTAGACTTAGACCTTGGCTCTTGTGAATTGTTAGGGCATACGCCACACAGATTGGGAATTGTTCTTTGTACACGTATGCCCGGGGTATGATCTCAAATTTTGACTTAATAGGCAATAATTCGTGAATCAAATTATTAGCGAATTTTACTACCAACTGTTTAGGTTTTGTTTGGTCTTGCGGGTCCCACCTCACTTTTTGTGCAACGCCTATCGACCCATTCACTAAACCTAAACTAACATCAATGATTCTCCTAAGCATTACTTTAGCTCCCTCTTTAATGATTATAGTTTCTTCCAGTCCAGCAGTCATCGACGCATCATCTTCATATTTTTGTAAACACGCCCGGGCTTCATTATATTTTGACCAAATTTTGAGCGAAATTAATATTTTAGTTGAACGAGTGAGCGAAGCGAGCGAAGTTCTCCGAGTCTACTTGAACAATCCGGCGTTTGTATGTATGTATGTATGTTTGTATGTATGTATGTATGTATGTATGAATGTTCGCTCGACGATAATTTGAGTAAATTTGGTCGGATCGTTATGAAATTTAGTAGGCGGGTAAATGAAATTAAAAGAATTTTTAAGTTCGAACATGAGCCAAATCGGTCGAGGGGTTGCCGAGATATGGGGTTGTTAAGTTTATATGGGGTCGCGAGTTCACAGTTCGGGGCGAACCACTAGTGTAATTTGTTTATTGAACGAGCGAGCGAAGCGAGCGAAGTTCTCCGAGTCTACTAGAACAATCCGGCGTTTGTATGTTTGTATGTATGTATGTTGAATGTATGTTCGTTCGACGATAACTTGAGTAAATTTGGTCGGATCGTTATGAAATTTGGTAGGCGAGTAAATTAAATTAAAATAATTTTTAAGTTCAATCATGAGCCAAATCGGTTGAGGGGTTGCCGAGATATAGGGTTGTTAAGTTTATATGGGGTCGCGAGTTCACAGTTCGGGACGAACCACTAGTTTAATTTGTGTAATGTTCGTGTAGAATAAAGTTAATCGTTCGACTATTTCTTCGTCTAAACTTGTAAGTATAAGTATAAAAGCCAGTCTAGGCTTATCCAGAGTTTTCCTTTAATTTTATTTATATGCGTATTAAAAGCAAAAGGGGAGGCATTCGCCCAGCAGTGGAACGCTATACAGGGTGTTAAAAGACCGCCAACAAAGCGGGAAACCCCGTATTGTCCTCATCATAACGAACATTTAATTTTTTGCTCAAGAAACTATGCCTGTTAAATCAACGGTTTCCGAGATTTGAGGTTCAAAGTCGGACTTTTCAAAACTTATTTTTTTCAGAAATGTATCAAGTATCAAGTACTTAACATTTCTTGTCAAGAAGATGGCTGATATGGATCAAAATGTTGAATATTTCTTACAAAAAATGACGCTAAAATTGCAACCCGCAATGTATTCTAAACATCGGCACCATAAACTTATGCCAACGCTTGCGCTATAAGACTTCTGTGCGTTACACGTCCATTGCGTGATAAAACATTTTTCAAAATTATAACCTAAAAAACCAAAATCACTTTCCAGCAATAATTTATCGAAAAAGTACTTTGTTTTGGTGTCTAGTATGCCTGCCTTTCGGGTCTGTTGGCGGTCTTTTAACACCCTGAAGGCTAGATTAAATTAGAAAATGTGTTCCACTACGCTGGATTTTTGCAATGACAGTCGATTTTTTTTATGAACATACCAGTAGTAGAAGGGGGCATTACCTTATTTCTAATACAGCTGAGACCAGCTGAGGGTTCTTCATCAGATACTTCAGACCTTCGATTTTTGACATCAAATGAAGCGGCCCACCAAGTTGAATATTTTTTGTAAAGGCGGTATGTCGATCTCTAATAGTTTGGTTGGGCTCTTGTGTTTTCTAATCAGGGTCACCAGGTACTCCAGGTGCACGTTTCATATAACTGACATAAATATTTTATTATGACAATTCGATATAGATTGCGTAGTCGATTTGACATGAGGTTACAAAAAAGGTTTGTTTACAAACCGACCTATCAATGAACATCGAATTGTCATAATAAATATTTATGTCAGTTATATGAAGCGCGGGCCAGATCTTCGATTATCCTAGTTTTTTATAGTTTTCCCTTTATGTGGCCATTAAACCCTAACTCTGTACCAAATTTCAGCTCTCTGAGTTTATGGGAAGTACCAGTTCTATTCTGATGATCATGAGTGAATGAGTGAGTGAGTGTCATAAATGCGAAACTTTGCTTTCGCTTAACTTCGGAAGTAAATGACCGACAGACTTGAAATTTTGGATTTTAAGTATGTGATTATAGCTTACTGGATGACGAACATTTCTGCGTTATGGCCCCTAATTCTCGGGAATCTCTTATTCGATACATCTCGAAAAATCTCATGTCATTTCGATCTCGACTGCTCCCGACCACGCGAGTCATGTCGAGCGAAAAAGGCAAATATCTGACCGATATCTCGTGCCCTATATCGAGGATGACTTCGTCAGAATAGGAAATGTGACATTTGCCGCAAAATGAGATTTTTCCTTCGAGATATTGTGTCGAATGCAAGATTCCCGAGAATTAGCCCCTTGGTCTTATCCAGAGAATCCCGTTTTGGGATTCTCTGGATAAGACCAAGGTTATGATAATAAAGTATGGCAAAACATACTTTATTATCATAACCATGTATGTACGGTCGGCCACAGTCACAGATACCCCATAGCAGCTCTTACCGCGTGCGGCATAAGGGCGCCAATCAAACAAAAAGGGGTATCCTAGCGTGTGGCCGACTACTGTCTGTCGATCTGTCTTGCCCCGCCAGCTATAATGTCGGTCTTGCATCGCTACACACCCATGTAGAAGGTTATCTAAAAAGAAAATGATAATTATGTTATACAATAATAATTAAAATACATATCTATAGCATTCCTTAGACAAAGTGAAGAAAAACAAAAAAAGATTTAGGGTAAACAAACAGAGTCGTAGTTAAAAAAATACATGCACCTCATAATTTGTTGTTAACTTTTTAATTTCAGTAAGGCTCATAGCTTTTCCAAATTACAATTTGCAGTTGTACTTCTTATAGTTTTGTATGGGAATAACATTTAATTTTCCTAGGCTTCATGAGCACTAATACTACTTTTATGGACTTTCAAAAGTTTTCCATCATTTCGAGACCTTTGCAAGGCTTTTGCTCACCCGTGGTGACAGTAAAGTTGTCTTGAATACCTACTTACATCTTGCTTTCAGCACCACTAGCGTGGAGCCCATGTTGAGCCAAAACCATAACATGGAGCTGGGAGGCACGGACTCATTGTTTAGTCAGCGGTCCTGTTGCTTGCTACCGGATGGTAGGTGGCCTTTGGTTTGTAATCTGAACTTTGGTTGCGAGCAGGCAGCTGCAAAGAAGTAATAGGAGGAGTTTAGTTTAGGGAAGGTACCTACTTTAGTGAAATACGTGCTAGTCCCTTTGAATACCTAATTTGGACTTGAATTATGAAGAAGCTTTAGCAAGCTGTATTGCTACTAGAAACTCACAAATGTAGGTACATAACTTTTAAGACAAAAAGAAAATATCATGAGGAAACCCGCAGCTTAGTTAGCTCATCAGATAAGTAAGATTGATGTATTGACCTCTTTTCTGGGGGCTAGGCCGACGATGGTAGTTGCTGGGCAAGCCTACCTACTCCACTAAACAATGTCCCAGACACAGCAGCGTCGAATTGTCACTTCACCCATCTAGTATAGTGAAGGTGCCACTGGACGCTGTATAATATAAATCATCTCATTGCGTAAGCGTAAAGGTCTCAGTTTTATAGAACATCCAATTCAAAGCTAGTAATTTCGCTACGAAAATCTGTCAGTAGGTACTTACTTTCAATTCCTAAACATACCGATGTGATAGGCAATGAATGAAACACTCTAAACACTGTTTATTTTTATCACAGGCACAGTTTTTTCATTTTTGCAATCACACAAGTTGTAGCTGTCTGTTTTCTGTGGGGAAAACACAGATTACAAAAAGGGGAAGAGAAGGAAGTGACAGATATTTTTTTATCTTTTTGTGTCACTACTGCGTTTCGTTCCATAAAACGTTGAGATTTGTTCAGTTATTCAAACAACTAGGTAATGCATACTATGCCGCAACCATCAATGTCACGTGAGCCGAAGGGCTCCCTACCAACCGTAGCAGGAGCCAACCAAGCTGCTGGGTTAACAGAGGTCACGAAAAGTCCAGATCGGAAGAAGACAAGACTTGAGGGCGCAGATGTCTTGGAAGAATTCGTTAAAATTTTGAAGGGTAAGGATCGTGAATCGTTTCCCGCCATGAATAATGTCATCCCAGACTTTGACCCTTTGGTTAAAGAACAGACCATTGATACGTGGCTGAGTAAAGTAGAAGAATGTTCCGAGGATCATTCCAGGAGTAGACAAGCAAACTATTCACTATGCTATGCCCAAACTGGTAGGGCTCGCTAAGGCGTGGTACCAGGGCTTGCCCTCTATAAAACATACATGGTCAGAGTGGAAACAGCTCTTAAAAGAATCATTTCCGTCGATTACGCTGAGCTATTGACCGAAATGCTTAATAGAAGGGCCCGCCCCGGTGAATCTTTAGAGCTGTATTATTACTCTAAGATAAACCTGCTAAACAGATGCAAAATATTAAAAAAGAGGGCAGTCGACTGCCTTATTTTTGGGATAGAAGATAAAGGTGTGCGTTTAAGCGCTCAAGCAGGTAAATTTGACAGACCAGAATATGTATTAGAATTTATTAAATCTGTCAAAAATCAACCGAATTTTGTGGTTCTTCAACAAATAGTGCACAGCGGGGAGAGGAAATGTCTAAAGTTAAATCCAGGGAATCGATTGTGTGCTTTAACTGTAAGGACATTGGACATCCTAGTTTTCGATGCCCGAAGCCGATTATTCAATGTTCAGAGTGTAAATTATATGGTCATAAAGATAAGGATTGTCCCCGAAAGAACAAAACTTTCAACACAAGCGCTCATCAAAATCAGAACCCTACTAAAAACGTACTAGAAATTAATGATTTGAATAAATTATAGAACTTAATATAAATACCTACATTGAAGAATTCTTTGTAAAAATCCCCTCAATAAACTTGTAAACAAATACTAAACGTAATTATCCAAACTGATATTTAATACAGGATGAGACTGACAAAAGATTCAGCAATTAATAAGCATAAATAAAAAAAAATCATCAAACAGCCCACATTTCCATACAGATATTTATTTTCTTTGCGTTGTTTTAAAACGACGGTAGCATCGAGTGGGTTAAGTGAAGACTTCTGTGGAACATCCACTTATATTTCGGTAGTTGTTGTTTTGTGAGGATGTGGACCTGGCTGTCCTTTTGCTGAATTCCTACACAACTCAACTCCTACACAAGACATTGTTATGGGTTTATTTGGTGGGAAATGAAAGAAGTCTTGTAGGTACTAATAATTAAATCTATATTTACAGCTCAAAGTATTTACAGAGTGCTGACTGATGGCCAAGATATGTTTACCTAATGTTAGTTACTAATCTATCTTATTCTAATCATCCTATTTATACTACCTATGATAACCTTAATACTAATTAACATAAGAAGGGCGCCAGGAGGAGTTTAGAGTATTTCTCTGGGTCCCTGCCTACCCGTAGCTCTCGTAGCTCAGTCGTAAATGTTGAGTCTCATGTGACTATCGAGTCAGGGTGAATCTTGAGCGTAATGCCTTTATTGCACCGTAAGTTAAGGGCGTGTCCACAGGCTATAACAATGAGAGATAATAATCCTGATTAGACTCCGTGTCACTTGTACTAGCCAGGCAACAAGATGTGACACTAAATTATATAATTCTAAAACAGCTTACCCCTTTGTTCCGGTAAACACCACTTATGAAAACACAACTCACTGTGTGTATGACTTCACAGGTAACTATAACAATGCCTTGACTGAAACTTGATATTTATCCGATATTTCACAATATTTCAGGATATTCCACCACTCGATATATTGCCAGTCACTCAGTCTCAAACCGTCAATTCTGTCTCTCTGACAGTTCTCAAAATATAACACGACTACCCTGCACCTTTTTAACTAAAAGTTATGGATGCGTTCAAAAAGTAAACTGGAGAAGTGACTGACACATAACAACATCTCGCTGCTGAAACCCGGCCGAGGAAAATCCAAAATAATTGCACTATCGACTCAAGAGATGCAAAAGCATGGTTAATGTACACCTCTTCTTACACTGTGTTTTATCTTGTGAATAAATATCTTACTTACCTACTTACTTACATTTACCAGCTATGCGACATAACATCAGCAACGTTTAGAAGAAGCAAGGTGGGTATTTTAAGTCTGAAACTACTAATGAAGCAGCAAAGATCTTTTACAACCCCAACTCTAGTGACAGTGATATTGCAGAAGCTGGAAAGGTGTGCTTCCTCAAATGGTAGGGGGCACCAGCAAAACTGACCACCCTCAATCAGTACCGCTTCCAGTCTTTCATGAGGTCAGTAGCAAATGTTAAGCCTGATATCAGCTCTCTCCAGCCACCTGAGAGCGCAGCTAAATATCATTCCTGGTGCACATAACACCAAGTGCAGCAGTGGCTCGGGAATGAGCTGCCCCGTCAAGAATGGGGACAGAAAAATTAAATATCTATTCGGTTATGGGCGACCAGTGAAAGGATTCAGATAATCAGCAGAGATTTTATTGTACGTAGATATTATAGGGTCTATGGATGCGGATGGCGAGGGACCGCGAGAGATGGTGCGAGGGTAAAGGCCTATACCAAGCAGTGGGCAGCGGTGGGCTGATGATGATGATGATGATGATGATGATGAGATATTATTTGCGTTTAGAAATGGCAAACGACACGAGACAAGTGACAAGACAAGCTAACCTATAGGTAACATTTAGGTTTACCTCTTTATAAAAAAGCCAGCAATATCTTGGCGCCAATAACAACAGAAGATTTACCAGCGCCCGAGGTTTTACTAAAAGCAATAATTTGTCGCTGCACCAAGGATTAAAGCAGTGGCAAATGTGGATGCTGTAAAGCAATGCTGAAATGTTCTTCTGCGTGCCTTCATTGCCAAGGAAAATACTTCAACGGCGTGTCTTCTAGCAAGGAAGTCGATGAGAATGACGATGAAGATGATTTAGAGCCCTCTCAGCAAGATCCACTTATAACTGAGGAGGGCGAGGAAGAATATACCACAGAAAACGAACATTTGCCAGGACCCTCACGACCTAAGAGGATAAAAATATATCCACAGAATTGGAATTAGAAACGAATATTTAAAAAAAGGCTTTTTTTGAAATTTTTACTTTTTCAGAGCGTGTTGTTCGAAACGGATGAACTGTACGGAAAAACTGTACAGAATCAAAGTTATAGAGAATTTTATAAGCTTTCATTTCATTAAAGAACATTTTGCGCTACAATGCACCGTTTTAGAGATATTGGCAAAAAACCTAAAATTGAGACCTTTGTCACCCCCCCCTCCCTCCGGCTCACCTCCTAGACGTCAGGACTTTTAGTATGTTTTCTCCCTAAGCACCCTGAATATGTTTCTGAAGAAATCGCTTAGGTTCCCGCTCACGCACTCTATACCCTCCTTTAAGGCGTTCCTTGACTGAACTAAAATTTACTTCCCGTAGGTGACTGTGCATGTAAATAAATTAAATACACCTTTAGGTACATCTACGTAATGATACGATTTATACAGCGTTCAGTGATACCTCTACTTGGATGCTGCAGTGCTTGGGACATTGTTTAGATGGAGTAGGTTATATGACTGAATAGGTATAGTTTCGGTAACAAATAATAAACTTTTTTTTTTCTAGATCTTCCAACCAGAAGAAGCCTGTTGGGCATCTGTTCGGCACTCTGCGAGACGCGGAGAAGATCGCTAAGAACACTCCGGAGCAGCACCAGCTCGGCTCTACTCTCCTGACGCGTGTGGCAAACGGCCACGTACGTCGGACCGCGACGACCGAGGGGGAATTCTATGTAGAACTGAAGATCTATAACACGCGGCCGGCACCAACGCTCAGGAGAGGTGGAAGGAGGCGTTGCTGGCACTTAAATTACAGTCCGATCAAGATACAGCAGCTTGGGGCTCTTTACGAAAATTCATAAAAATTGTATACACCTCATTTGAGGAAACAGAACCAACTTTTTACAGTGACAAAGTCAATATAAAATAAGCTATATTTGTAGTTACATTTTTAAATAATAATATAATTTTACCTACTTATTTCAATTTCATTTTTTTCGATCTGATTTGATCTTTTTTAAATTTGATTAACGGTAAATTCACTCCATTTAACAATGCCTTATTGCACTAGCTGCGCAACTCTCACTAACCCAAAAGGTTGGGTGGGACATTTACGTAGCATTAACCACAAAAGTAAAGCAGAAACTTTTCAATTGTCAGAAGACATTGAGATTCTTACCGCTGCATTCCGAAATCGCATTGCGACTTATAAAGTAAAGACTACTGGGGATGCAAAGCAATCAGTTGACACCTTCTTAAAGTCAATTCAAGATAAGATTAAATCTTTAATTGATCTTTCATTGAAAAAGCACGTCTGCATTAAAGTTAATGTTGACCAATTGACATTTTTCTTAATGTTTAAAGACGATTCACAAGAACTAAAATCGTTAGGTACAAAAAACTTTACTCTACACATGAATTATAATTTCTATTCACTCTACTCAGAAATGACAACTACTTTAAAAAAAAGGCTGGAAGACTTTCAAGAGCGAGATAGTGGTTGGACATTTTTGAATAAGTCCCATTTGGAAATCAACATCAATAAATACCAACCACTTAGTGGATCTTCTTTCATAGATTTACTAAAATTTATCAAAAATAAATAGCATGCTTAAATATAAAAAAACAATGATCCCTATTGTTTTCTTTGGTGTCTTACAGCTGCTTTGTTCCCCTCAAAAAGCCATCCCGATCGAGTTTCATCCTATCCAGATTTTCGTAATCTTTTTAACTTAACGGGTATGTCATTTCCAACAAATTTTTCCGACATTGCCATGTTTGAAAAACATAATCCAGATATAGCTATTTTTGTATATGGCCTACAGGGTTCAAAAACTGTTGTAGGCCCGATGTACAAGTCGGAGTCTACTAGCGCAAAAAATTAAATCCATTTATTGTTTCTTTTGAATGACGAACGATCTCACTTTTGCTTGATTAAAAACCTTCCCCGTCTGGTAAGGAGTCAAATATCAAAACACCATCAACAACTACATTTTTGTTCATCTTGTTTACTATTTTTCAAGATATTGTGTGAATTAGAAAATCATGTATGTGGTGGTATTGCTACTGCTCTCCGTACACAAGGTTCGGTTCTCCAATTTAAGAACTATGAGCGAAAACAATGCTGATTTTGAAACTATGCTTCAACGACACCAAGGGTGTGAAGCCAATCCTGACGTTGATCGTCCCAATAAACATAATCCACTTTTTTGTTAAGCTTTTTTAACAATGGCAAACCTTTCCCTGTAATAGTATTGAAAGGTTTGGTGGTTTTATACAATAAGGGTTTTACAATTTGTAAATATTTAGACCCCCTGTTGCTATTGATTTGTTGGTTGGAGTCATAACCACGTCGGTGAGCATTCGTGTTTATTAATATAGATTTATAATTATTTTTATCAGCTTCTGTGATCATGTTTAAATCAGGGATTTTTTTGTACAGTAATTGAACGAGACCCGGTGTTTTATCATACGTATGTCCTGCAATTTTGAATTGTTTATCAGTGATTGAAATAGGTTCGGATCCAATCATGGGCTTTGTGAAAACCAATCTGATTCCATAAGGAATGTCACGGAATATTTCAGATGATAAAGACCACGATGATATCGACTTTGTATTTGGAGTTGAAGCCGCTTCAGAATTTGTTTAAAAAAATAAATCACTCATTATCATTATCACTCACTCACAATATGACTTCTGTGCGTTACACGTCCATTGCGTGATAAAATACACCCTGTATAAATGTGACTTGACTTTCTGACCGAGTGGGTACCTACGGACTATGACTTGTGTATGACTGCAACGACACTGCAATGTTATGACTGTGATCATCGCAGTTAAAGAGGGTGGAGGTCACTATAGGGTGCACTCTAAGTCGATAGCGGAACTTTAAGTGGGCTATCTACTGATCAATACAAACAACTTGTACTAGATGGCGAAAAAGATGCAGTGAAAAAAATATCAGCTGTTCCATACAAAAGGTCGACTCAGTACTGCGCCAAATGTATGAAACAGCAGATTTTTTTTCGCTCCATTTTTGTCGCCACCTAGTTAGTACAAGTTGTTTGTATTGATCAGTAGACAGCCTACTTAAAGTTCCGCTATCGACTTAGAGTGCACCCTGTGGAAAGACAACGACGTGATCACGTGACTCCACCACTGACAATGAAGGTGGTTGTAGACATCACTGGAGTCAAATGGAGTGGTGGCACTAGAAAGAAAACAACGTGCTATAACTCTTAGTAGTGTATGACTGCGATGATGACAGTTAAGAGGGTGGAGGTCACTAGAAAAAAAAACGACGTGCCTCCACCGCGGACCATGAAGGTAATACTAGACACTCTGAGAAGAGTTTGGACAATGAAAGTAATAATAGACATAACTGGAGTCCAAGAGAGTAGTGGCACTAGAAAGAAAACGAGGTGCTATCACTCTGAGAAGAGTTCGGACAATGAAGGTGGTAGTAGACACCGGAGTCCAAGGGAGTGGTGGCAAGAGTTGCTATCACTCTGAGTAATGTTCAGTCACTAAAAATGAGTTCGGACAATGAAGGTGGTAGTAGACATCACCGGAGTCCAAGGGAGCGGTGGCACGAGTTGCTATCACTCCGAGTTTTAATCACTAATAAAGAGTTCGGACAATGAAAGTGGTACTAGACACCACTGGAGTCCAAGAGAGTGGTTGCACTAGAAAGAAAACGACGTACTATCACTCTGAGACTTCATCATCGGAGACAATAGTTAGAATGAGATGATATAACCAAACCCAAAACCATAACCACTCAACCCAAGTAATACCGAAAACCAGTCATGCTAGTAAATCTAAGTGATGAATGAACGAGACAGCAGGTGTTGCATACAGCAGCAACTTTGTTAGATATAAGACTCTTTCTTAATTTTTTGGATTAAATAAACAGAATGTGTTGGTAAACAAAGACTTTATTTTATCTCTTACTACAAGTAAATACTACTAATCTACACATCAACATGCTAAATACTAACCTGTAAACAAAGAAACAACATTTATTGTTTATCATCTAAATTTCTCATTTATTTCACATTTTGTGCAGTCAACTCATCATAATAATACAATCCAAATTGTTTGTTGAATCTGACATTTTATACGCGTTTTCGAAGACCGCTTCACAAAAACCTAAGAATTTCTAAATGACAGCGCAGAGTGCAGAGACAGCTTATTAAACTAACTAACTATAATTGTTTTTGCTTCCTTTTGTGTGTGAATTATTTTTTACAGATTTGGATACCATTTGACCGTCCCCACGGAAGGTCATGGATCTCCTCTTTGGTTCATTATATTTCAGAGAATCGATTATATTCGAATCGAAACGAGTTATCCATCTGAAAATAGTCGATTCGAAAGAATCAATCATGGCAACACCGGAGGTGTCTTTGTTTCTTTTTACAAGCCTGTTTTCAATGTCATATTTATTTCTCAAGGACAAGATTCTGTTCTGCACTTTCTATTGGTCGAAGCTTAAATGTTGGAAATGACTCACGCGTTGATTGGTTCAAACTCTGCGACTATACCGTTCCGTTGAGCATTGAAAACCACGATTTTCCTTTCACGTGGAAAATCCGCCATTACACTTTTCTCACAAGAACATTGGAACGCAATTTACTGGAGCAAAAGAATTTCCGGAGAAGAAATTTCCGGAGAAAATATTATACGAGGTAAATGTGCGTATACCTGAGCAGCAAACTGTGGCACGCATACGAGAGGTATTGAGAAATGTGATAACAGCTATAGAACTATCGCAGGAAAAGTCATCAGCCTCCACATCAAGAGAGACTCCTGTAGCCTCCTCGGCAGAAGCGCTACATGTCCAGGCACGACGACATCACCCTAAAACTTCCAGAGACTCCAACAATCAAGGGAACAGGAACCGCAAGATGGCCAATATCTCATACTATCAGGAGAAATGTCGGAGGCAAAATTGTATATTTTGTTATGGCAACCACTACAACGATGAATGTCAGAAATTCCTGGATATTCAAGCAAGGAAAGAGAAGCTGACAGGTAGATGCTTTTATTGGACTAAACCATCAGTCAAAGCAATGCAATACAGCTGTGCGACGGGGAATCATAATCGTGCCCTGAGCCCTAGAAGAAAAGATGCCGGACCAGATATGCATGTTGATCAAGTGAGCACTAACTTATCAATACCTAAGTCTAACACTGAATATTTTTTACAGACGGCAATAGCAAAGGTGGCACAAGGACACAAGAAGGCACAGTGCAGAATACTCCTCGACAGCAGTAGTCAACGAAGCTATCTATCGACCAGCCTAGCTAGACGCCTCAACATTACTCCTGACAAAGAAGACCTAATCATTATATTTACCTTTGGAGCAGAGAAGCCAACTGAGACACTAAGTCCATCTGCCGAAATTAACTAGATCTAAAAAAAAATCTTCCAAATTTCTGCTTTTCCGATGGAATAGACCATTTCAAAGAAGTAATTTGAACAAAAAAAAATTAAGTGCTTTTATTACGTTTTTATCTAAGTTTTAAAGTTTTGGGAGTTCTTACCGAAAGTGCGTCAGCGTCTACCAAATAAATCCTAGCATGTGACTTCTTAAAAAAAAAAACTGTCAGTCACTTTTCAGTATTTTGTTCTGTGCTGTCAACTGTCAATGTCATTCCATCTTTCGCATCTTGAATGTTTTGCTTGGTTTTTTCAATTCTATTTTCGTTACAATATAATGTGCTTATAACCCAGGACCTCGTCAACTGATTGCATACACGACTAACTACGCTTGATTAACGGACTCCGACTTCTCCGACGACAATTTCGACCTTGGCTGTTTCACCCGGACATCGACCGAAGCAAACGTTACTTACAAAATCAAAATGCTTCCCAACGTGCATAAATAACAAGAATACGACTCCACAGAAGATTTTCGTCAAGTTAAGAGACACGATGAAAAAGGAATGGTGCCTCAAAGTGGGCGCAAAATACGAAAGACGGCTATCCATGTTTATTTGTGAAGACCATCTTGTTGTAAGTTTTCTTTCATATAGACACAATACAGATTCTGATCATGAATACAAATTAAGTAGGTAGGTACCTTAATTAACCCCATTTTACTCTTAACTAACCCCATTAAACTTTTACCTTAGGCTAAATACAGGAATAACTTTCATATTTTCATAAATGGCAAAGCAAAATGTGTTGGCAAAGCAGCTCAGTATCCCTCTGCCAAATAAATTGATCCCTATAGATTTAAAAAAATCTATACGGTTACAGGACTCTAAATAAATACATTGTTCCTACTTATTACCTGAGAGTACCTACTTATTATCACTTTTGTTACTTTTACAGTTTCACGAAGATTTGGAGAATTACTTCAAGTGGAAACTATTGAATGAAACACCAATTTTGAAAGCAAATGCTACAGTTCGTTATCGAAATACCTCGGAAAAAGAAAATATAGGAAATGAAAAATAACAAAAAGGGATATCTCATCTCCGGCTGAAAAAAAAAACCTTTTGTACAATCCTTATGTGTTTTTTTTTTGTTACATTTCAGTGTCTCAGGCAGAAGAAAAAGACGCGACTAGAGATGAAACAAAAGGCCAGGACAACAAGCTATTTAATTTAATTTCAGAAGTTTTCTGTAAAATTAAAATAATTAAGTTCCTGATTGAGTTTAATTCCCACTCTGACGTCCTTCTTTATATTTAATCAGCTCTATATTTTTATTCAGTACGAGTTTACGAAAGTTATAAAGCAACCAGCTACATAATCGAAGCTATTGTATTGCTGCTATCACTCTTCCACAGGCGTCTCTTGTTAAAAATCTACTCACGTTGCTCTATTGTGTTTCAAATAGGTGGGTAAGGTAGGTATCTCATTAAAACGAATAATCTACAAGTCTTTCGTTTTATTTCATCATAATGTCCGAAATAATTGTTAGAGCAATATAACATTTGGCTACGTGTCAAGCAACAAGGTACATACTCGAAGCTGTTTCGCGCTATTATTTTACAGGCGTCTCTTGCAAACAAACTAGGTACTCATGTCATTTAATGTCAAATACATTGAAATTTTTCAAATAGGTAGGTATCTAATTAAAACAAATCTTATCAACAAGTCTTTCGTCTTACTTATGTAATCAAGTGTTACAGATGGTTACACACACTCATACTTATGTACCTAGTAGGTACTACCTACATTATGTTACCTATTATTAGCTGTCTCTTAGTACCACAATATTTTCGTCTCTATTGCGCTAGGGCGCCCGAGCTGTGATACTGTTTTTATGTAAATTGTGACCCTACGTCTGTTTTGCCGTTGCGAGGCATTCCTTACTGGAGCGCACCAAGACCACACGCCCACACATTTGGATTACTAAATTGGATTATTTTACGATGCATTAATAAGTTACCCAACATAGTTTTTATTCACATCCCGTTACATCTCAGAAGTGGGATATTACGATATTAACGATGTTGGGCCCGTATTACGACGGATTGGGAAAGAGGAAATCGTCGGAAAACCACGACGACAGTGAAGAAGAAGGAAACCATTTTTTTTCCGCTACGAGGAAAAGAGTAACACATGTGGACGCTGAACTCTGACCTACATTTGATCCGGCAAACAGAACCACAAACGCCAACGGGTGGATTAACAAAGTGGAGCAGATCGGAGAAATATATGGCTGGAACGCTCGAGACAAAATGTACCTCATGCAATTGCGATTGCGAGGATCGGCGCGTGAATGGTACGACCAGCTGGACGAATATAAAATGGACTTAAATTACAGTCCGATCAAGATACAGCAGCTTGGTACGCTTTACAAAATTTCATTAAAATTATATACACCTCATTTGAGGAAACAGAACCAACTTTTTACAGTGACAAAGTCAATATAAAATAAGTTATATTTGTAGTTACATTTTTAAATAATAGTATAAACTTACCTACTTATTTGTATTTCAATTGTTTCGATCTGATTTCTTCTTTTTAAATTTGATTAACGGTAAATTCACTCCATTTAACAATGCCTTATTGCACTAGCTGCGCAACTCTCATTAACCCAAAAGGTTGGGTGGGACATTTACGTAGCATTAACCACAAAAGTAAAGCAGAAACTTTTCAATTGTCAGAAGACATTGAGATTCTTACCGCTGCATTCCGAAATCGCATTGCGACTTATAAAGTAAAGACTATTGGGGATGCAAAGCAATCAGTTGACACCTTCTTAAAGTCAATTCAAGATAAGTTTAAATCTTTAAGGCGCTGGGCAAAGTGAATTAGGCCGCGCGCAAAAAAAATGCACAAAAACGATTCCTGTATCAAATACACAAAAAAAAATCGAAAATGTTCGCATATCAAACCCTAGAATTAGGTGAGAGCTATCTAAAACAGCCAGTTTTGTGCTGATATCCAAAACAGATTGCAAGATATTTTGTTTGAAAAAAAGTGCGCCGCCTATTTTTTTTCATCAAAAATATTTTATCTTCAAAACGTTTATGAATGTCAACACGAAACTGGCTGTTTTAGATAGGTCTCACCTAATTCTAGGGTTTGATATGTGAAAATTTTAGATTTTTTTAGTGTTTTTGATACAGGACTCGATTTTGTGCATTTTTCTTGGCGCGCGGGCTATTCACTATGTACAGCGCCTTAATTGATCTTTCATTGAAAAAGCACGTCTGCATTAAAGTTAATGATGAGCTATTTTCATTTTTCTTAATGTTTAAAGACGATTCACAAGAACTAAAATCGTTTGGTACAAAAAACTTTACTCTACACATGAATTATAATTTCTATTCACTTTTCTCAGAAATCACAGCTATTTAAAAAAAAAGGCTGGAAGAGTTTCAAGAGCGAGATAGTGGTTGGACATTTTTGAATAACTCCCATTTGGAACTCAACATCAATAAATACCAACCACTTCTTTCATAGATTTACCAAAATTTATCAAAAATAAAAAGCATGCTTAAATATAAAAAACAATGATCCCTATTGTTTTCTTTGGTGTCCTACAGCTGCTTTGTTCCCCTCAAAAAGCCATCCCGATCGAGTCTCATCTTATCCAGATTTTCGTAATCTTTTTAACTTAACGGGTATGTCATTTCCAACAATTTTTTCCGACATTGCTATGTTTGAAAAACATAATCCAGATATAGCTATTTTTGTATATGGCCTACAGGGTTCTAAAAATGTTGTAGGCCCGTTGTACAAGTCGGAGTCTACTAGCGCAAAAAATAAAATCCATTTATTGTTTCTTTTGAATGATTCAGATTCAGATATTTATTAATAATTTTCATTACAAGTCAATTAATCGATTATATTATCATTCATTATACCTAGTAGGTACATTTTGTTACATAAGTGTAACTTAAAATATTTGTTTATTATCTGAAGTACAAATGTCATAGTTATTAAATTAAAAATAAAATCATCAGTTAAGTCAATACTTAATAAGGTAATAGGATAAAAATAGAATTTGATAAAATTAAAATATAAGTCACTGAATTAAAAATAAAGTTAATTAACCTTATTACTTGTTATAAATTCGTCGTATGTATAGTAAGCCTGCCTGATAAGCCAGTCGCGTAGTCTAAATTTAAAGGTAGGTGTGCTAGGAGCGTTGGTGACTTCCGGTGGGAGCCTATTATAGACTTCAGGGCCCATAGCCTTAACAGTTTTATGATGAACGACTGCTTGATTAAAAACCTTCCCCGTCTGGTAAGGAGTCAAATATCAAAACACCATCAACAACTACATTTTTGTTCATCTTGTTTACTATTTTTCAAGATATTGTGTGAATTAGAAAATCATGACATGTAGTATAGCTACTGCTCTCCCTACACAAGGGTCGGTTCTCCAATTTAAGAACTATGAGCGAAAACAAAACATACCTTTTGTTATATATGCTGATTTTGAAACTATGCTTCAACGACACCAAGGGTGTGAAGCCGATCCTGACGTTGATCGTCCCAATAAACATAATCCACTTTTTTGTTAAGCTTTATTAACAATGGCAAACCTTTCCCTGTAATAGTATTGAAAGGTTTGGTGGTTTTATACAATAAGGGTTTTACAATTTGTAAATATTTAGACCCCCTGTTGCTATTGATTTGTTGGTTGGAGTCATAACCACGTCGGTGAGCATTCGTGTTTATTATTATAGATTTATAATTATTTTTATCAGCTTCTGTGATCGTGTTTAAATCAGGGATTTTTTTGTACAGTTATTGAACGAGACCCGGTGTTTTATCATACGTATGTCCTGCAATTTTGAATTGTTTATCAGTGATTGAAATAGGTTTGGATCCAATCATGGGCTTTGTGAAAACCAATCTGATTCCATAAGGAATGTCACGGAATATTTCAGATGATAAAGACCACGATGATATCGACTTTGTATTTGGAGTTGAAGCCGCTTCAGAATATGTTTCAAAAAATAAATCACTCATTATCATTATCACTCTCACAATATGAATTCTGTGCGTTACACGTCCATTGCGTGATAAAATATACCCTGAATAAATGTGACTTGACTTTCTGCAGAGCTGCGTCCAAATTTCCGGAGAAAATATTATACGAAGTAAATGTGCGTATACCTGAGCAGCAAACTGTGGCACGCATACGAGAGGTATTGAGAAATGTGATAACAGCTATGGAACTATCGCAGGAAAAGTCATCAGCCTCCACATCAAGAGAGACTCCTGTAGCCTCCTCGGCAGAAGCGCTACATGTCCAGGCACGACGACATCACCCTAAAACTTCCAGAGACTCCAACAATCAAGGGAACAGGAAGCACAAGATGGCCAAT
Organism: Zelleria hepariella; assembly: GCA_949319315.1. Lineage (NCBI taxonomy): Eukaryota > Metazoa > Arthropoda > Insecta > Lepidoptera > Yponomeutidae > Zelleria > Zelleria hepariella. The sequence goes on from CASGHI010000142.1 coordinate 20,355, forward strand.
ATTTCATACTATCAGGAGAAATGTCGGAGGCAAAATTGTATATTTTGTTATGGCAACCACTACAACGATGAATGTCAGAAATTCCTGGATATTCAAGCAAGGAAAGAAAAGCTGACAGGTCGATGCTTTTATTGCTTTGGACTAAACCATCAGTCAAAGCAATGTAATACAGCTGTGCGACGGGGAATCATAATCGTGCCCTGTGCCCTAGAAGAAAAGATGCCGGACCAGATGGTATGCATGTTGATCAAGTGAGCAATAACTTATCAATACCTAAGTCTAACACTGAATATTTTTTACAGACGGCAATAGCAAAGGTGGTACAAGGACACAAGAAGGCACAGTGCAGAATACTCCTCGACAGCAGTAGTCAACGAAGCTATCTATCGACCAGCCTAGCTAGACGCCTCAACATTACTCCTGACAAAGAAGACCTAATCATTATATTTACCTTTGGAGCAGAGAAGCCAACTGAGACACAAAGTCCATCTGCCGAAATTGGCTAGATCTAAAAAAAAAAAATCTTCCAAATTTCTGCTTTTCCGATGGAATAGACCATTTCAAAGAAGTAATTTGAACAAAAAAAATTTAAGTGCTTTTATTACGTTTTTATCTAAGTTTTAAAGTTTTGGAAGTTCTTACCGAAAGTGCGTCAGCGTCTACCAAATAAATCCTAGCATGTGACTTCTTAAAAAAAAAAAAAACTGTCAGTCACTTTTCAGTATTTTGTGCTGTGCTGTCAACTGTCAATGTCATTCCATCTTTCGTATCTTGAATGTTTTGCTTGGTTTTTTCAATTCGATTTTCGTTACAATATAATGTGTTTATAACCCTATACCTCGTCAACTGATTGCATACACGACTAACTACGCTTGATTAACGGACTCCGACTTCTCCGATGAAAATTTCGACCTTGGCTGTTTTCACCCGGACATCGACCGAAGCAAACGTTACTTACAAAATCAAAATGCTTTATTCCAACGTGCATAAATAACAAGAATACGACTCCACAGAAGATTTTCGTCAAGTTAAGAGACACGATGAAAAAGGAATGGTGCCTCAAAGTGGGCGCAAAATACGAAAGACGGCTATCCATGTTTATTTGTGAAGACCATCTTGTTGTAAGTTTTCTTTCATATAGACACAATACAGATTCTGATCATGGATACAAATTAAGTAGGTAGGTACCTTAATTAACCCCATTTTACTCTTAATTAACCCCATTAAACTTTTACCTTAGGCTAGATACAGGAATAACTTTCATATTTTCATAAATGGCAAAGCAAAATGTGTTGGCAAAGCAGCTCAGTATCCCTCTGCCAAATTAATTGATCCCTATAGATTTAAAAAAATCTATACGGTTACAGGACTCTAAATAAATACATTGTTCCTACTTATTACCTGAGAGTACCTACTTATTATCACTTTTGTTACTTTTACAGTTTCACGAAGATTTGGAGAATTACTTCAAGTGGAAACTATTGAATGAAGCACCAATTTTGAAAGCAAATGCTACAGTGCGTTATCAAAATACCTCGGAAAAAGAAAATATAGGAAATGAAAAATAACAAAAAGGGATATCTCATCTCCGGCTAAAAAAAAAACCTTTTGGACAATCCTTATGTGTTTTTTTTGTTACATTTCAGTGTCTCAGGCAGAAGAAAAAGACGCGACTAGAGATGAAACAAAAGGCCAGGACAACAAGCTATTTAATTTAATTTCAGAAGTTTTCTGTAAAATTAAAATAATTAAGTTCCTGATTGAGTTTAATTCCCACTCTGACGTCCTTCTTTATCAGTTCTTTATCAATCAGCTCTATATTTTTATTCAGTACGAGTTTACGAAAGTTATAAAGCAACCAGTTACATAATCCAAGCTATTGTATTGCTGCTATCACTCTTCCACAGGCGTCACTTGTTAAAAATCTACTCACGTTGCTCTATTGTGTTTCAAATAGGTGGGTAAGGTAGGTATCTCATTAAAACGAATAATCTACAAGTCTTTCGTTTTATTTCATCATAATGTCCGAAATAAATGATAGAGCAATATAACATTTGGCTACGTGTCAAGCAACAAGGTACATACTCGAAGCTGTTTCGCGCTATTATTTTACAGGCGTCTCTTGCAAACAAACTAGGTACTCATGTCATTTAATGTCAAGAACATTGAAATTTTTCAAATAGGTAGGTATCTAATTAAAACAAATCTTATCAACAAGTCTTTCGTCTTACTTATGTAATCAAGTGTTACAGATGGTTACACACACTCATACTTATGTACCTAGTAGGTACTACCCACATTATGTTACCTATTATTAGCTTTCTCTTAGTACCACAATATTGTCGTCTCTATCGCGCTAGGGCGCCCGAGCTGTGATACTGTTTTTTATGTAAATTGTGACCCTACGTCTGTTTTGCCGTTGCGAGGCATTCCTTACTGGAGCGCACCAAGACCACACGCCCACACATTTGGATTACTAAATTGGATTATTTTACGATGCATTAATAAGTTACCCAACATAGTTTTTATTCACATCCCGTTACATCTCAGAAGTGGGATATTACGATATTAACGATGTTGGGCCCGTATTACGAGGGATTGGGAAAGAGGAAATCGTCGGAAAACCACGACGACAGTGAAGAAGAAGGAAACCATTTTTTTTCCGCTACGAGGAAAAGAGTAACACATGTGGACGCTGAACTCTTACCTACATTTGATCCGGCAAACAGAACCACAAACGCCAACGGGTGGATTAACAAAGTGGAGCAGATCGGAGAAATATATGGCTGGAACGCTCGAGACAAAATGTACCTCATGCAATTGCGATTGCGAGGATCGGCGCGTGAATGGTACGACCAGCTGGACGAATATAAAATGGACTGGGACTCGTGGAAAAGGAGCCTAATTATGGCATTCCCACCGTCCACTGATTTTGTAAATAATTTAGAAGAAATGTTGGCAAGAAAGAAGAAAGAAGACGAGACAATGACCAGTTATTATCACGAAAAAATATCAATGCCCAGGAGATGCAGCATTGATGGGGATTTGGCTATCGCTTGTCTTATTTGTGGACTCCCTGTCTAGCTAAGAGCAAACGCCAAAGCCTACCAGTGTAGTGAACCGGACCAGTTATACTACGGATATTTATCCGCACTGGAAGGTTACAAGACAGTGACACAACGAGATACGGGGACACAACCAGAGACGGAGACACGACGTGCAACGATAAGTACCTGGAGACGCGACGAAGGAAGTCAGGATGGTGCCACGAGACCGTGTTTCAACTGCCGAAGAATGGGGTCACGAAGCGAAAAACTGCAGAGTCCAGAGGTGCCGAAACTGCAGACGCCTCGGACACGATGCTGCTGCGTGCTGGCTCGCCCCGAGAACTTCGAGGCAGGCTCCATAGAAATAAATACAGGTACCTACGCCATGATAATTTTACTAAAACAAAACACTGACAACACTAAAACAAAAACAAAAAACAAAATACGAATCCCATTCCAAATTCTCGACTGCCTCTTGGAAGTTTTCTAAGCAACAAAACACTTGAAAATAACGTTACTGTGTGAAACAAACCTTATTATTTAAAAAAACACAAAACGTCCCACAATACAACCCCACTTGATCTTGACAGATGTCAAGTAGAACCACAACAAAAAAGGACAGGACACAGGTACAAAATACAAAGCGGAGAAAACAGACAACTGATGTGAGGGATGAAGCCATGGTGACGCAAATTGAAATCAGTCTACATTCTCATTTCAGAAGTTTTAATGTCTACAGCGTCGACTGAATTTGTTGTATGGAAATAATTTACATTGCAATAAAATGCGCCTAGACAGTAGAAATATAGAAAAAAAAATTTTTGGTTCGAGTGGTTGATTCGTGAATTTTTGTTTCGTTTCATAATAAGTACCTATTTGTGTAATTTAGATAAATTATTATAGATAAGAGAAGATCAAATAGACTTTTAGCAGATAAATTAGTAGTACCCACTTGTAAATATTTTTGAATATGATATTTAATCAGTGAAGTTTCTTTGGATTGTTCCACTTAATGCACCTGGGGTAATTCACCTGGGTGCATTAAGTCTACTAAAAAGTAGACTTAATT
>CASGHI010000143.1:0-12930 GCA_949319315.1 Zelleria hepariella
GTATCTAAAAGGAAAAGAGTATAATCATTCAGTATTTTATTATGTATTAAGTTTGAATAATAATTTTATTCGTTTTTAAATATTTAATGTAAGTTTGAAACTCGGAACGTTGGAGATAGAAAAAAGTAAAAATGTCAATGTCAAAGTAACATTGCCAACATTATTTCCAACGTTGTTAGGTCGGTGGTAATTATGTATTGTCATCGTTGACTAAACATTGAAATAATCGTAAGCTAGCTAAGTTGGATAAATAACAAATCTAAAACTTTGTTGCTCTTTTGAGACGTTTAATTTTTCTATTTTCTGTGTATTTTCTTTCCTTCCTCCACTGCATTGCATTGCACGATCTAAAAATTACAATCGTTTTTGACTCGCAGTTTACCTTCTAGCTGCCTAGGATTAAAAGCGGAGCGGTCGTACAAGTGCAACAAAGGTCTTGCTGGCGCGATGAGCAGCACGGAGTTCGTGCAGATCAAGGAGCTGAAGACGGGCATGAAGAACATCAACGCGGTGTTCATCGTGCTGGAGGTGGGCGGCTGCACGGTGACCAAGGACGGGCGCGAGGTGCGCACGCTGCGAGTGGCGGACGCGACCGGCGCCGTCAACCTGTCTGTGTGGGACGCGGCGGGCGCGCTGCTGCAGCCCGGTGACATCGTGCGGCTGACGCGCGGCTACGCGGCGCTGTGGCGCCTGCAGCTCACGCTCTACGCCGGCAAGTGCGGCGACCTGCAGAAGGTGGGCGAGTTCTGCATGCTGTTCAACGAGCAGCCCTACATGAGCGAGCCGCAGCCCTCCCCGCCCGCCGCGCCCGAGCCACCCCGCGCCGCCCCCGCGCCCGCCCCGGCCCCCGCGCCCCCCGCCACCGCTGCCCCCGCCGCCACCGCCCCCGCGCCGCCCAAGACCTACGCGCACCGCGGTCGCAACAACACACACCGCAACAACAACCGCCGGTAGCCACCAAGCACCAGGCACGCACTCACTACTGAACAAACATTTTGTGAAAGATGCTTTGAAACTGCTGAACACTTATTAAGTATTCCAATCTTGTGATGTTTGTGTTTACAAGGTTGTAGTCAAAGTCACAGTCAGTGTTGAACAGGTCCAGTTAGTGTTAAACAGGTCCATTCATTTACTTTTAAAAGCATTGAATGATTGTCATGTTCATGTTACTGATACAATGCTAGAGTGTTTGGGGTATTTGTGGTAGAGTCCGAGATAGGCAACAGTCAATCAGATTGAACTGTTCGATTGATTCAGTTCAAGATTTAAAAAAAAATCCTCTTTTTTTGTGTCACATTTCACCACCAACTATTTATTTATCACTTTCTTTACAACACAAAATTCCACAGTGGTTGTGGAAGTCTGTATACAACGTAAAATGAATTAATCTGACAGAATAGTAGTACTGAAGAATATGCATGGTGGTATTGGTACTGATTGTAGTAGATACTATGTGCTACTATTATTATTATGTTAAGCATACTGACTATGTGACTGAATCCATGTCAACTTTTAAGGATTATTTCTACTGAAGATCAAAACATGCATCCAATTTTTTTTATTATTATGTAATATGAATGTAAGAAACCAAATGAATGAATCTGAGTCTGTATAAGATCTATGAATAAGATCTTATACAGATTTCATTGTTAGTCCTATTAAAAAGTCTGTAAATTGTTGATATGTAATTTATGCTAATAAATAAGTAAACATTGTATTGCAATTTTGAATGTTAGTAATACAGGGTGCACTCGAATTCGATAGCGAAACTTTAAGGGGACATTCCAATCATGATTATGAAACCCACAGTAGCGGTCTTAAAGCATCCCGTTGAGATGACTTTTTTTTTTTCTGATACCAAAAATTGTCTTAGTCAATCATAAAGAAACGATATCAGTACTAAAAGCTACAAAAATCGCATCAAAAAATATTTAAAATATTTCGATTATTAACTAACCCCATTATGAACGCGACTGTACTACGCGTATAGCTCTTATCACCGCGCGCTTTGACCTGCGGTGACCTGACCAAATGGCCTACAATCACGGGCGAGCGAGAGACGCGCCGCAAGAGTGTTCCCTTGACGAAACTCTTATTACAATGTTATAGGGACTATTTTTGTTCATCCAAGGGAATTATTTCGTGAAACGCACTGTAGGCACTTAAATCAAAATTCCCCAGTGTTGCCATGTGGCGCCGTTATTACATTTTAAAATCCGTATGTAGGTATGTAATGTATTGTTATTTAAAGTGAATTATAAATTCCATATAAAAGTGAATTAAATCGTCTTTGAAACGCCTCAACGGAGCCAGGGTGTGTTTTGTTCTAAGTCCATATTTTCAGGCTTATCTGGGGCTTATCCGGGCCTATCGGCGTGCCTTACATAGGTAGGTACGGTCGGCCACAATCTCAGATACCCTATGGCAGCTCTTACCGCGCGCGGCATAATAACGCCAATCGAACAAAACGGGGTATCTGAGACTGTGGCCGACTGTACCTATATTCTACGCTTTTGGCTAAAATCGAACACATACTTAAGTCCTCAGTACTGGACTACCTACGATAACGATCGAAGTTACATCTACGAAAATACGGGTTTAAATTAGGTAGGTATCTTAAAAAAGACTGCAAGTCCGTATAAAAATACTTACTTAATAAGCTAATTTTAAGTAATACATTAAAGACTACCCAAATCCGTACAAATACGGAAAAACCTATATTTTTGGCAACACTGGAGGTCCTTCGTCCTTCTCTTACCTTTCGGCGCTCGCGCTTTTAGCTTTGAATACGTAGGGAGGGATGGATCGTCCTTCGGTCTTTGTAATAGGGGTGATTTTTAAAAAGCATGCATTGCATTACTCTTGCGATTTTTGCTCGGAATTTACCTACAGGGGCCTGCCGACAGTGCGTATTTTATAATTTTGGATCTTATGTTGATGCCTTTAGGAGTGGTTTCTCTTTTGGTCGATTATTGCATTTCCAAGTTGTCGACCGGAAAGGTGAACATATGATCGAAAGTGTGTGGTTGCGTTGAAAAGTGATTTATTTAAATTTAATCGATTAATTTTGAATATTTTTTGATATGATTTTTGTAGCTTTTAGTACTGATATCGTTTCTTTATGATTGACTAAGGTAGTTTTTGGTATCAGAAAAAAATAAAAAGTCATCTCACCGGGATGCTTTGAGACCACTACTGTGGTTTTCATAATCATGATTGGAATGTCCCCTTAAAGTTTCGCTATCGAATTCGAGTGCACCCTGTAGATAATCTGCTAACTAGGTGATCTAGGTGGGTATATTAGGTAATGGAATAATGATGCAAAGAGAGTTCTCTAATATGTATCTCTAAGATTTATATATAAACAAATGAGGCAAGTTAATTTGTGGTACAAATAATTCAATCAATCAGTGAAGTCTGCGGTCAAACAAACAGGCCATTATATAACATGTAATAAAAACCACTCACAGAAGGTCTTCCTCAGTCAGCCTACTTGTAATGCACCCAAAAGGCGATTTATATTGTTGGTATCCAACATTTGCGATCACGATGGTCTCAAACTGTGCGCCTACATCGCTACAAGCTCGCCGACAGCCACGGTAGATGCGCGTGATTGGATCGCTCTAAATTGCGAAATCCTCTCAATTTAGTTGACCTCTCGACCCGCATGTCGTGGTTCGAACATTTGCTGCTAGTTTACATAACGAGCCTCTACCTCGGTACTACCTAGTAGGTACCTACACCCGCAGACAGACAGAGCTGATGAGGCCGACCATCTAGAGTTGCTTACCTAGATGGTCGGCATATTCATCTGGGGTTTTATTTGGACGTAGTTCTGCAGAAAGCAGCCATCTCCCAAAAAGTACAAACCGAGAAATGAGCATTTTTCTATCGAAGGTTGTACTTCAGTTATTTATGAATTTTTTAGTTATTTAATAGTTTATACTTATAGGTAATTTTTTATTTTATTTTTTTATTTCACTTTATCCTGCGAATCGTTGCGTTAAATAGTAATAATTACGTTTTTTGAGGTGGCTGTTTTTTACAAAAATACCTTTTCTGTAGAAACCACATGAGTTGGCTGTTTTCTTAACTATGACAAAAATAAAATCGGGAAGATAATGTTAATAAAAACAGCCAAGGATAGTATGAAAACTAATAAAAAAAACAAAAAAAAAGTTAGAAAATGTACAGATGATTACTGTTTTTTATGCATGTATTGTTTATTTGAGGGTTCCGTACCCTAAGGGTGCCAAACGGGACCCTATTACTCTGTCGTACCTTTAAAGGGCTAGAAAAAAACAAAAACTTATGCACAAATTCTTACTGTTTTTTGTACATGTACTTTTAAATTTTAGGGTTCCGTACCCGAAGGGTACCAAACTGGAACCGATTACTCTGTCCGACCTTTAAAGGGCTAAAAAGAACTAAAATTGTTATAAAATTTACAGATTCCTACTTGCTGTATTTTTTATTTTAGGGTTCTGAACCCTAAGGGTGCCAAACGGGACCCTTTTACTCTGTCCTACCTTTAATGTGCTAGAAAAAACTAAAAATTGTAATAAAATGAACAAATTCTTACTGTTTTTTGTACATATACTTTTAATTTTTAGGGTTCCGTACCCGAAGGGTGCCAAACTAGAACCGACCTTTAAAGGGCCAAAAAAAACAAAATGTTTTAAAATTTACAGATTAACACTGTTTTTTACACGTGTATTTTTGTTTTTAGGGTTCCGCACCCTAAGGGTGCCACATGGATAGATTTGTTTTGTTTACAATAAATAGATATTTATAGAGATTTTAGATATTTTCAAATCTTACTCGAGGTTTTTTTAGTATAATCAGAAACCTATTTTAAAAAATCTATTAATATTTTAAACAAGAAGGTATTTTATTAAAACATGGGGTAAAAATATAAACTTGGAAGCGAAAAACCCAGGTTTGATTTCCGTTACGAGCATGTGCTCACTTTAATTTATTTCAAAGTTAATTTGTGAAAATGTAGTAGCAGTGGTATTGCTACAAACAGTGAAGGAAAACATCGTGAGGATACCTGAGTATCTAGGACATGAAACTCTCGACGCGAAAATTGCCAATCCGCGGTGAGCTCTCTCTGAGAGAATGACTTTGCCCTGCTATGGAACACGTACCCGTGGTACAGGCTACATCATATTTTTTTGTAGTTTTTAAATATCATCCAAATAACACAGAAAGTCAGCCCGCTTTTGGTGATGGAAAAGCACCTATGCAATGGAATATGAACCTTAAATTGGAATATATCTAAAATCTGAGGTTAACCCTTCCAAGAACCGTTTTCGGGAGAAGAAGGCTAAACAAGACTCGCTGGCGTAACAAGATCTGAAAATCAGGTGATCCAGCCGCTAGAAAATGGCTTCTGGAACTTTTCACCAGTATGCAAATAATTATATCCAAAAATCTTGGAAAAAACGTCCCTATTTCCATTCCTGAAACTTACACAAGTCTGCGCAAAAACACATTTTTTTTGTAGTCTTGTGTAAATTCACATAGGTCTCATGTGGACCTACTCATATGCAAGTACCTGATCTGCCTTCACACCTGCACATGCTGAAACCGAAACGCAGTTAGCAGGATGTGACCATCACAAAGCACTATCAAGGTAGCGCGCTCCCCAAATGGTTCCCGTGGACCCAGCCAGACTAATCTGCTCTGCAATAAACCTAACAATACAGGGTGCCTGTATTTGACAGCGGAACTTTAAGCAGGCTTTTTCATCAATACAAACAACCTCTGAAAGATATGGCACCTACCAATTTTTTTTGTTCTTTTTTTCGGTCATGTAGTAAAGGTTGCAACCTATAGTTTTGGAGTTCTTCATCTAAAATTGTATATGATTTTTTTTCCTGAAAACAGCCAAATATCATTATAAACACATAATTAATTTTGTAAGAAACAGCCATCCTAAGCTGGCTGCTTTTTACGTAATTCGAGCTTCCAATCTCCGATCATTCTGAATTTTGTAAAAAACAGCCATGTAAGATGGCTGAGTTCTGCAAAATAGGTTTTTCGCATAATGTCGAAATTGGCTGCATTTTACACCATGATGGCTGTTTTTTACTTAATTTGTTAGTGCGAATGGCTGTCTTTGGCGTGATTTTGCAACTTGTATCTCCGCCGTTAAGTGAGATATCGACATGGCTGTCTTTGCAAAAAATTCGCCATGTCAAAAATAGTATGGCTGCATTCATAACTCATTTTTGAAAAAAATGCGAGGTGGCTGTTTTCTGCAGAACTAGGTCCATTTAGTTACATGTGGGTCAGTAATGTTTTATTTAATTTTTCTAACACTTTAATATACTGACGCCGATATTAACGAAACAGTTATTTGCTTTTAGACCCACTGATGTGTTATGAATGGACCATCTAAAGCCTGGCGTCCACTAGGCGGATCGGGCCGGGGGGCATCGCAAGTTCGTATCGCAAAAATCCGCCTCATTTCTATGAGACCGCATCCACTAGCAAGCAGCGCAATAATCCGCCGCTAGTGGACCCTGTTTCATATAAATGCAGGCAGGCGGATTTTAAGTTGTGGCCCAACCCGATCCGCCGCTAATAGACGTCTAGCTTTACTGTGACTCTTCATTCGGTAGTACCTAATATGAGGATGAAAATAACTCCTAAAACCTATTGTTGGTATAAGTAGGTACGTAAGTAAGCACATGATTACCTCGTGCCTCGAAGTAGGTAATAAATTAAGGTTCGTAAAGTGGTTTTGAACATTCCGAAAAAATATAACGATCTATCTTCATCATCATCGAATAGGAGGTCTAGGCTAGGTCGATTAAGCAAGTAAATGGCAAGTTAGTAGGTAGGTATCTAGTATCGATCGAAAGGCGAACACATAAAGCAAAAGTTTCGTTTTCTGATGATGGAATCCTAAAAACTATAGGTATTGTCCTAAATGCATCAAAGATGAACGCATTGGGTGGTTGGTGTAGATAAGTGCAAACTAAACTATCGCACTAGATGACCCCCCATCGACGTCCGTAGGGCTAGTATCAATGAGGTTGGGAAATTCGCATCGACAGTTACTTGACTCTGTAGGTCGATTTGGTATGGTAGAGCGCCTGCACAGAATGCAAGAGGTTGCGGGTTCAAATCCTATCTCGAGCGAATTTTTTTACCTTATAAAAATCTTTATGCGGATTCCAGTTCTGTTATGTGGGCTGTTCTAAAATTCCTTTACGTATATTGTAAAAAGTAAAAAAAAAAGGTGCACGAGGCTGAGGGTGAGGTCTTGCGCCGCCCCTCGCACGCAGCCTGCCGTCCCTGGCCATGGCCCCCTCGGTCCTACCTAGGGTAAATACGCCCATGCTGTTAACGTACTTAACACGCCTTTGCACCGAATGTCGTACTTACGGTGTGGTTTAACGAAATTGCAGTAGGTAATTAGTTATTTTCGATCAAGGTCAAGTGCAAAAAGATCCTTGTCGCACTGCATCCAGTTTCAATTCGTTACTTTTTTCCCAACGGAAAAATTCCGTCTGTATGTGGCCGGCCTTAGAATAGCCGCCGATATCGCTAAAGTTGTAAGAATTCAATCATTGTGTTGTGATTGTGACAGAATCTGCAGATTCAATCTACATATTAAAACATGAAGCGTACCTATTGTCACGCAGCGAAAATCTTTCAGTACAAATAAAACTAAAAAACTAGAACTTACAAAAGCAACGCGTTGATGTCTTTTATATGACAAGTTTGCGCATTCAAATATTCAATAAGTCACCGGTGTCTCTAACACAGCTCTAATATAAGTGGGTGGATGCAGGCCAGAGTAAGAGCTTCCCGGCTAGCAAATTACCTATCTTGATTTCTCGTGATTTCCAAGATTTATCAGAAAGTATTCAATGATTTATCAGCATAGAATAGAATAATTAATTTGGAAGAAACGCGAAGCCCAAAAATAACAAAAGAAGCTTTCCGGTTACGATTTCTTTTGGGACAGCCTGTTAGTGGGTATGTGTGAAATGCAGACGCGGTAAGTAAAGGGGATGTATCCATCTACCTAAGTACTTAGGCATCGATCCATCACACGTCACGTGATCACGTCACTTCCTTTACGACTTCCTTGAACTCTGCGAAGCCGTAAAAACGTGCGGGAGACCGCTGACACCGGCTGCCTATTTGACATGACGTCATTCACGTGCAAGCAAGCTTGCTGGCTTAGCATAACCACCTCACCTCTAAGCTATTACTTTTTACTAAGCTACACTAGGTAACTAGGTAGGTCAATACTAGACCTTGGGTCATGTCATGCCGGCAGATACGCCGAGTCGGATATCGATCGCTCATTACCATAAAATAGACATCACTTGACCCACGACGGCCGATTTTTATCTAGAACTGTGTTAGATTTGCAAATGTTACCTACATGCTACTACCTATTTGGCAATCTCGGCAAGTGTGCATAATATTTGGTTGAGGTAGGTATGCAGTACCTACTTATGATAGTCGTCACTCGCTAGTCAAGGCATTGTAGGGATGGTGCAACAATGGCCCGTGGCGACGGTGACGACGGACGACGACGGATGGGCGGGACCGCGGGACCGCGGGACGCGTCACTCAGCGGAGCTCGCCCGGGCCAAGGGCGGGGGCGGGGGCGGGGGCGGGCGGGGACCGTGTATCGTCGTCTACATATCGGGCGTTTCTCAACTTTGACCTTAAATCTAGCACGACGATAACGACATTAGTTACATAAATTACATTAATAATTTAGCTAAATGGAGTTCCGCAAATATTTGCATTGTTAGGTACCAATAGTTGTTTTTATTTCAACGAGATAGCTTGTGACACGTATACCTAACTACCTACTTACTTAACGTATCACGTAGGTACCGGTTTAATTTATCGATTCAGTGATTGATGTTCTTCGTCTCCATACAACTCTTCTTCTACCTTAACATTTCGAATTAAACGATTTTTGTGTACCACAAAGTCAGCACGTCGTCGCTTAGGTAGGTACTTATCTACACGCTAGCACTCTACCTGGCTACCCTACGTTACCTACCTAGGTACGTCGGGATTCGGGAGGTAAATACATAGGTAAGTAGGTACCGTAAGTAGATACCTACATATGTTTTGGAAAAGCGACCTGATTAAGAGGTTTGAAAAGCTGAGAAGCTTCGTATAGTAGAAATCCATAAAGCGGAAGCTGCGGTCTCACATCACACACACACAACGCGAATACTATCGAATATAGCTGAGGGGGATTCGGTGAGCAGTACCAGCCCCTAGCCGGACGGAACCCATGTTGCTGGCGGCGCGGCGCTCGGCGTCCGTCGGTCACTCCGCTGGTCGGGCGCTCGGGGCGCGCGAGGTGGCTACATAACAGAGCCGCGCGCCGCGCCACGCTCACTCGACAGAGACTGTTGTGTGTTGTCGACGTGAGACCAGTGTTCATCTATAGTTGTTGTGTGGTTAAGTGAGTGAAGTGTTCTCACTGAGTGCTGAGTGCTGCGGAGTCATGCGGACCGCAGCGCTGCTGCTGGCGATGGCCGGTGAGAACTTTGTTCACATTGCTCTACATGTTTTCGTCTAAGGCCTACGCAATGCCGTGATTAATACAGCGTCCAGTGGCATTTACACTCATACTTACCTACCTACTAGGTAGATAGGCGAAGTGATCACTCGCACGCTGCATTGCCTGGGTGGGGCATTGTTTTATAATAAGTAATTTGGATGTATCCTAAGCAGTTGCGAAATATGCGCGATTTCAAGATTTCAGATTTGTTTTTGGCGTTTAAAAAAGCGGTCGTATCTAAAGAGGTCCGGGGAAGAACCTTACTTACCAAAAAAAGAAGAAATTTTGAGTAGAAAAAAAATGCTGATATTTTTTCGATATAATTCGTCGATCATCAAAGAGGATAAAGTATCAGTCATCTTACACAATACGTAATAGATGTATGATTGAGGGACGGCCGCGGCGCGTGTCGCAAGCGCTGCGCTGCGCTGCGCTGCGTGCGCCCGCGCAGACGCCGCCGCGCGCCGGTACACGCGGAGCGGAGCTTCGGTCGCTGATGTCACCGAGCCGCTACACTTGACATACAATATGGTAATGAACAGGTTCTACAAGTTCATAGACGCGCCCGAACTTTGTAGAAATTTTATTAATGAATAGCTTTTCTAACAAACAAACAAACAATCAAATCTCTCCTCTTTATAATATTACTTAGTGTAAAAGTGTAGATGTAGGTACTGTACTACTTATGTAGAAAACATAAGTGGTACCAACTTAGTTTAGGTTACTGTGGCATCTTGGTGTAAATCTAGGTCGGAGGTTTCCTGTCTTGGAAAAACATGACATATTAGGTATCTCCAAGGTATCTCAATCAAAACAAATCCAAGATGCAAGTTGTGGTTTGTTTGTTCTCAGGCGCGGGGTGGTGCGCGGCGGGGGTGCTCCCCCCCGCGGGGGCGCTCCCCTCCGTGGACGTGGCGCTGCTGAACGACGCGCTGCAGGACGAGGCCGGGGGTGAGCCGGGGGGCGCGGGGGAGCCGCGGGGGGAGCGCGCCTCCTCCGCCTCGCGCTGGCTGCAGCTGCTGGAGGGTGAGTCACTGTCAGTCAGCCTCGGGGCCACGGTAGACTGTACATACAAGACAGGCTCGTGTACTGAAGAGAGTGTATCTAACATCAAGTGTGATGGATGTGTTCACAGAATGGGCGCGCGAGCAGGTGCAGGAGCGCGCGGGCGCGGCGGCGGGCCCGGCGCGGCCCTTCCGGCTTGATCTGCGACTGGGTCAGTCAATGCTCACTTACAAACAAACCACTCCTAATCATAAACTAGGCGACCGTTAAACTTTTTCGCCGACTCGATAAAAACACGCCCAGCCATCAGACACTTCACCTTAGTTGTTCCCCGGACAGACAGCAACGGATCGCTGCCGCTGCTGGTGCTGCCGCTGGTGCTGTCACCGGAGGATGGGCCGCTGGAGCCGCCGCTGGAGCCGCCGCGTGAGCCGGTGTACGCGCCGGCCGAGCCGCCGGGCGTGGCGCCGCGCGCGCAGCAGCCGCCGCCGACCGACCCGCCGCAGATGGAGGCAAGCGGTGAGTCTCTCCACCCACCCTCACCACGACTGCTCATTCTACTTTAGGTACTATTCAGTGTTTTACGTGAAAACTGTAACCTCTACTTGGGAAGCAGAAGACACTAAATAAAGAGCTTTAAGCAGATAAAGCTCTTTAGACTTTAGATTAATAGACGTTTTGAAATTGTTAAGTTTAAGTATACCGAATCTTACCTCAGAAGAGTCAATAGAATCCCACCAAAAACATTCTGTAAAAAACTAACCAGGTCTCGATGGAGCTACTTGTTTATCTCTAAAAAGTAATGAAATCTAGACAAAGTCGTGCCAAGTCTAAGGTTCCTTACTGCGATTTATTTATTATTATAGTTAATGTTGTGAGACTTGGCCGTTGAAGGGTACACAAGCGGTTCTGGCGACAGATTGGTGCAATGGTGTCATGGAGCACCTGCGTCATGGTGCGGTTTTGTACCCTTGGGTACCCTTCAACTGCCAAGTCTCACAACATTAACTATAATAATAACTTTGTCTAGATTTCATTACTTTTTAGAGATAAACAAGTACCTCCATCGAGACCTGGTTAGTTTTTTACAGAATGTTTTTGGTGGGATTTCACTTCTTTTTGTAGAAACGTGGGCATATTGATTTATTTCTGATTTGACACAGTTTTTTAATTTGTGTAATGTTCGAGTAGAATACAGTTAATCGTTCGACTATTTCTTCTTGTTAACTTGTAAGTACTAGTGGTTGGCCCCGAACTGTGAACTCGCGACCCCATATAAACTTAACAACCCCATATCTCGGCAACCCCTCGACCGATTTGGCTCATGTTTGAACTTAAAAATTCTTTTAATTTTATTTACCCGCCTACCAAATTTCATAACGATCCGACCAAATTTACTAAAGTTATCGTCGAACTATCATACATACAACCATACATACATACAATCATACAAACTCCGGATCGTTCCAGTAGACTCGGAGAACTTCGCTCGCTCGTTCAACTAGTGGTTCGCCCCTGAAAATTTTTATGAACATTATGAATGTTCGTTCGACGATAACTTGAGTAAATTTAGTCGGATCGTTATGAAATTTGGCAAGCGGGTAAATGAAATTAAATGAATTTTTTAAGTTTGAACATGAGCCAAATCGGTCGAGGGGTTACCGAGATATGGGGTTTATATGGGGTCGCGAGTTCACAGTTCGGGGCGAACCACTAGTATAGTTTTCCCTTTATGTGGCCATTAAACCCTAACTCTGTACCAAATTTCAGCTCTCTGTGTTTATGGGAAGTACTAGTTCTATTTTGATGATCATGAGTGAGTGTGTGTCATAAATGCGAAACTTTGCTTTCGCTTAACTTCGGAACTGAATGACCTACAGACTTGAAATTTTGGATTTTGAGTATGTGAATATAACTTACTAGATGACGAAAATTTCTGCGTTCTCGTCTTATCCAGAGGTTCTCAAATAGGGGGCTGAAAATGCGGCGAAATGGTTCCAGTAAAGGATGGTACGGAAGTGTTCGCTTCGCGCTCGACCTGGCGGGGGCACTGCCGTGCCCCCAGATCCAACGCCAAACTTTTGGCGGTCGCTACAGTTTCCATTTATCGTCGAGGACTTTGCGCTTCAACGTCAACAAAAATAAATCCAGGGTGTTGTTAACATTTCAGCGTCGTCGGAGCAGCTGGTGGCGCAGTTCCGGCGCGAGATGTCGCTGGAGGCGCGCCTGCCGCCCGCCATGCTGGGACCGCCCCGCGCCGCCCCCCGCGCGCGTGCGCCTCCCCCGCCCGCGCCCACGCTGCCGCCCCCCGCGCCGCCCCCGCCGCACCCCCGCTGGGACCGTTCGCTGCGCCTGCGCGCCGACCT
>CASGHI010000144.1:0-16959 GCA_949319315.1 Zelleria hepariella
TTGATTCGATTCGATTCGATTCGATTCGATTCGATTCGATTCAATTCGATTCGTTTCGATTCAATTCGATTCAATTAATTTCGATTCGATTCGATTCGATTCAATTCGTATCGATTCGATTTGATTTTATTCGATTCGATTTGATTCGATTCGATTCAATTCGATTCGATTCGATTCAATTCGATTCGATTCAATTCAATTCGATACGATTCAATTCATTTCAATTCGATTCGCTTCAATTAATTTCGATTCGATTCGTATCGATTCGATTTGGTTTTATTCGATTCGATTTGATTCGATTCGATTCAATTCGATTCGATTCGATTCAATTCGATTCGATTCAATTCAATTCGATTCGATTCAATTCATTTCAATTCGATTCGCTTCAATTCATTTCGATTCAATTCGATTCGATTCGATTCAATTCGATTCGATTCAATTTATTTCGATTCGATTCGATACGATTCAATTCGATTCGATTCAATTCGATTCGATTCGATTCGATTCAATTAATTTCGATTCAATTCGATTCGATTCGATTCAATTAATTTCGATTCGATTCGATTCAATTATATTCGATTCGATTCAATTCGATTCGATTCAATTCGATTCGATTCGATTCGCGTCGTTTCGATTTGATTCGATTCGATTCGATTCGATCCGATTCGATCAATTCATTTCGATTCGATTCGATTCAATTCATTGCGATTCAATTAATTTCGATTCGATTCGTTTCGTTTCGTTTCGTTTCGATTAGATTCGATTCGATTCGATTCGTTTCGTTTCGTTTAGATTCGATTCGATTTGATTCGTTTCGTTCCGTTTCGATTCGATTCGATTCGATTCGATTCAATTCATTTCAATTCGATTCGCTTTAATTAATTTCGATTCGATTCAATTATATTCGATTCGATTCGATTCGATTCGATTCAATTTATTTCGATTCGATTCGATTCGATTCAATTAATTTCGATTCGATTCGATTCGATTTAATTAATTTCGATTCAATTAATTTTGATTCGATTCGATTCGTTTCGATTAGATTCGATTAGTTTCGTTTCGTTTCAATTAGTTTCGATTCGTTTCATTTCGTTTCGATTCGATTCGGTTCAATTCGATTCGATTCAATTCATTTCAATTCGATTCGCTTCAATTAATTTCGATTCGATTTGATTCGATTCGATTCGATTCAATTCATTTCAATTCGATTCGCTTCAATTAATTTCGATTCGATTTGATTCGATTCGATTCGATTCAAAATAGGAAATATAAATCGTGTAAAGCCAAATTTTGGCACAGTTGTCGAGGTTTGGGTTAGGTTAGGTTTGGGTTAGGTTAGGTTTGGGTTAGGTTAGGTTTGGGTTAGGTTAGGTTTGGGTTAGGTTAGGTTTGGGTTAGGTTAGGTTTGGGTTAGGTTAGGTTTGGGTTAGGTTAGGTTTGGGTTAGGTTAGGTTTGGGTTAGGTTAGGTTAGGTTAGGTTAGGTTAGGTTAGGTTAGGTTAGGTTAGGTTAGGTTAGGTTAGGTTAGGTTAGGTTAGGTTAGGTTAGGTTAGGTTAGGTTAGGTTAGGTTAGGTTAGGTTGGGGTGCTGGGTCAGGTAACCTCCTCGTGTGCCTATCTGCTGGTTCTGTCCAGATGGTTGGTGGAATCTGGATAGAACCAGTGGGTGGGCCGGTGCACCCTGGGCGTCGGGCAATGACTTCTCCTTGTGGGATCTCATTGCTCGACGGCTAATAACCTGACGGGACGGGGTGCTCGTGCCCTGTGCTAACCCACTTGGCACGAGCAGGGCGTACCACCCGCTCTGCTTTCAGAGCGGTGCTGGATGCGCGGTAGTATATCGTAATCCCGACGTACTGGGACCGAGGGTCTTGCCTTAGCCGGCCGGACCGCGAGGAGACAACCTCTATAAAAAATCCTCAATTCCTGACGCTGGGGCACGTGGCGTCGGGATGCTCGAAAGAGAGGCTGGGGAGTTCATCAGTCGCTAGCGGCCAACCCTGGGATACCTCCCGACCTCCCAGTGGTATTAGGGTTACCCGGGTACAGGGATCTCTGCCCGGGTGGACTATATATTTCTCCCGCACTCGTGGGACTAGAATGGACAAAAATACTTCTTTTAATTTTAAAATCGATGAAGATAAGGAGAAAGCTGCGGGCAGTTTTGCTGCTCCTAGCACCAGCACCATTGGTGGTGGGAGCAGCAAGGTCGCAGCACTGAGGAAGCGGCAGCAGAGGGTTGATTTTGCTCAGCCGGTTGCCTTGGGATGTGGCTCGCTCGAGAGTGACGCCGACTCGGACGCGTCCGAGATTTCTGTGGCGTCTACGATGTCTGTGTCGTCGGTGGGGTCGCAGCGGCGGAAACGCGTTTTACCTGCGGCTTCTGCTGGGGCGGTCACCTCGAAGAGGGTGAAGGGGAGGAAAGGATTGAGTGGAGAGGAAGCGGATGAGGGCGATGGCCTCGACCTTACTGGCACCCCATCAGCTGACACCCGATCAGCTAAGAGCCTCCCAACTGCGGAGGAACTGGCTGAGGGGATGCGCGCGCAGCCAACGGCGGATCTACGGTCTCAGATCCGTGAGAGGATGGTCGTTGTCGAGGCAGTTGCCAATAAGTCCCGGAACCTCAAAGGCAACTTTGTGAGGGAACTCCGCATGGCGGCCCGAATGGTGAGTGCCGCCGCGGAGGAACTAACCCTACGAACAACGTCGGCGGTTGGGACGGAGAGGCTGGAGCTCGAGAACGCCGAGCTGCGGACTAAGGTCTCAGACCTAGAACGGAAAATGTCTGCGATGGCGGCCGACCTCCAGTCGCTCAGCCGGAGGGACAGCGCGGTTCCTCAGCCTGCACCGGCTGGTGGGCAGGAGCTCTTCTCCATGAGTCGGATTTCAGCACTCATGGATGAGAAGCTTGCGGGCTTTCGGGCAGAACTCTTCCCAGGTAGGGCAATTCGCCCTCCTCTGGCAAAGGGAACTGCCCCTAGCAAGGCGCCCGCTGCTGCTGCTCCGGCAAAGCCGAAGGGCCAGGGAGGGTCGAAAAAGAGGGCAAAGCAGCCGCCGCCCCCGCCGGCGCCACTGCCGGCAGTGCCTTCGGGCTCGGGACCGACACCCGATCGTCCTCCCCCAGCGGATGGGGAGTGGTCCGAGGTGGCCAAGAGGAAGGCAAAGGCGGGTAAAGCGGAGCAGCCAAGGGCAGCCCCAAGGGTACCAGCTAAGCCCACCGCAAAGCCCGCCGCAAAGCCCAAGCCGGCTCGTCTGCCTACATCCGCGGCCATCTCGCTAACGGTGCCCGAGGGATCGGACGTGACGTATGCCCAGGTGATGGCCACTGCCAGGGCCAAAGTCAGGCTCGCGGAATGCGGGCTGACAGAGGTCCGGCAGAAGAAGGCTGCTAATGGCGGCCTGATCCTGGAGGTGACGGGACCGGAAGGTGCAGCGAAAGCGGATCAGCTGGCTGAGCGTTTGACCAGTGCCCTCTTGGAGTTGGGTGTAAAGGTTGCACGCCCAATGAAAGTCGGAGAGATGAGGGTGATGGAACTAGATGAATCCATCACCCGAGAGGAGGTTGTCGCTGCAGTAGCTGAGGCGGGAGGATGCAGTGCCGATCAAGTTAAGGTTGGAGAGATCCGACATACTAAACAACGGCTTGGGACAGTATGGGTCCGCTGCCCGCTTATAGCGGTACGTAAGGTGGTGGCTTCGTCCCGGCTGCGCATTGGAGAGTGGCTCTCGGCACGAGTGGAAGCCCTGGCGATGCGGCCACTTCAATGTTTCCGGTGCCTGGAGACTGGGCACGTCAGTGGTCAGTGCCCGAACACGGAGGACCGCAGCGAGCGCTGTTATGCGTGCGGAGAGTCCGGGCATAAAGCCAGCGCGTGCACCGCCCAGGCGTTTAGATGCCCTCTCTGTGCCGATCTCGGCCGCCCCTCGGACCACCGGCTGGGTGGTAAAAGGTGCACCCCACCCAAGAAAGGGAAAAGAACAAGAGGAAAACAGGGTCCTCTTCAACAAGTAACGAGGGAGGCAGAGCCAACTGCGCCGAGCCAACCGGGTCCTAACCCGCCGGAGGCCATGGAAGCCCAGAATTCCATCCCCTAAAGATTCTTCAGAGCAATCTGAACCACTGCCGTGGGGCGCAGGACCTGTTACTGCAGACCCTAGCGGAGTTTCGGATTGCTCTGGCGGTTGTCGCGGAGCCCTACAGCGTCCCAAACCATCCTCGCTGGTTTGGTGACGACGCTGGCTCTGTGGCCATCTATTGGGGAGGAGGGGAATTGGCTCCACCGTGCTCTCTGCTCCAAAAGGGCCAAGGCATTGTGGCGGTCCAGTGGGGGCCTTTGGCGATCGTGGGATGTTACGTCTCGCCCAACATCGCCCTTGCCCTCTACGAAGTATTCCTGGACGAACTTGCGGCATGCATCCGCCGGTGTCAGCCCCGCCCGGTGATTGTTGCTGGCGACTTCAACGCCCACGCTCGGGCATGGGGAGGGCCCCGGGACGACGCACAGGGAGAGACTGTCCTTGAGTGGGCGGCCGGTCTCGACCTTGGGCTCTTGAATCGCGGGTCCGTCAGCACCTGCGTACGGTGGCAGGGCGAATCCATTGTGGACCTCACATGGGCGTCTGCCGCAGCCAAGGGTGTGGTGTCGGGCTGGCGAGTGGCGGAGGAGCTGGTCACTTTGTCTGACCATCGCCATATCGTGATGGACGTGACTTTGCAGCCGGCCAACGGTGCTCGCAGCCCAAACAATGATCCTCCCAGGCGCTGGGCTTTGAAACGGCTAGACCGCGATCGGCTCATTGCCGCTGCCAACACGGCAGCCTGGTCAGAGGTGCCCGATACAGTGGATCCTGAGAGGGAGGCGGCTTGGTTCGGAGAGCATATGGCGTCCATATGCGACGCCTCGATGCCCAGGGCCAAACGAAGTGACCGCAATGCCGTCCACTGGTGGTCAGAGGATCTAAAACTGCTACGGGGGACCTGCCTGCGTGCTAGGCGGCAGTTCACTAGAACCCGCAGACGACGGCGAGCCACTGCTGAAGAGAGGGACGCAGCCTACGCACAATATAGAGACGCCGTCAAAGCGCTCCAAATTGCAGTCGCGAACGCTAAGGCCCTAGCCTGGAAGGAGCTCTTGGAGACGCTCAATGGCGACCCATGGGGGCGCCCGTACAAGACAGTACTGGGCAAGCTCAGACCGTGGGTCCCTCCACTGACGGAGACTCTCGACCCAGATCTGGTGGCAAGAGTGGTGGACACGCTCTTTCCTCGTATTGAGGACAGCCCACCGAGAGCGGCCACGTCAGCGCCCGACTGGTCCGACGAACTGGATGTGGCGAAGGGCGAGCTTGACCGAGCAGTAAAGCGCTTGGCAGCGCGCAACACCGCCCCAGGCCCTGACGGAATACCAGGTCGCGCCTGGGTGCTGGCTCTGGGTGCTTTGGGGGACCGGCTACGTTGGTTGCTCAGCAACTGTTTACGTGCCGGGGCATTCCCCTCTGACTGGAAGCGGGCGAGACTCGTCCTCTTGAGGAAGGAGAACAGGGCCGTGGATTCTCCCTCTGCGTACCGACCCATATGCCTCCTGGACGAGGTGGGTAAGCTCTTCGAGCGAGTGGTATCTGAGCGCATCACACTCCACCTGTGGCAAGTCGGTCCGGATTTGTCGGACTACCAGTTCGGCTTCCGGCATGGACGCTCCACGGTGGACGCCATCTTACGGGTGCGCTCAGTCACCGAGCAGGCGATCTCCCAGGGCAAGGTAGTATTGGCCATAAGCCTGGACATAGTAAATGCCTTCAACTCCCTGCCGTGGAGGGCAATCAGGGCGGCATTGGTCTACCACCAGTTGCCCCTGTACCTGCAGTCAATTGTTGGAGCCTACCTACGGGACAGGAGCATAGAGTACCTGGGCCAGGACGGTTCTGTCCACCAGAGAGAGGTCTACTGTGGGGTTCCACAGGGGTCAGTTCTGGGCCCTCTTCTGTGGAACTTAGCCTACGACGCGGTCCTGCGTATCGCTCTCCCCCCCAACGTTCAGGTCGTGTGCTACGCGGACGACACACTGGTCCTGGCAGAGGAGGAGGACTTTGAGAGGACTACGCGGCTTGCAGAATCCGGGGTGCAATGCGTGATCAGCAAGATCCGGGAATTGGGGCTCGAGGTGGCTCCTCACAAGACCGAGGCACTGTGGTTCCACGACCTACCAAAGGGCGTGGAACCACCGAGCTCAACGGTGCAAGTAGGGGGTGCGGCGATAACGGTGAAGCGGCACATGAAGTACCTGGGCGTCATTCTTGACGGTCGGTGGGACTTCCTGGAGCACTTCAGCCGCCTAGTCCCCCGGATCGATAGGGTAGCGGGTGCTTTGCACAGAATCCTACCTAATCTCGGGGGACCGAGGGAGAGCGTCCGTCGCCTATACGCGGGGGTTGTGCGGTCCATAGCCCTCTATGGATCGCCCTTATGGGCCGAAAACCTCTCCGGCGATCCACGCTGTAGAGGTGCCTTAAAAAGTGTGCAGCGCCGGATGGCCATAAGGGTTGCGCGTGGGTACCGCACAATATCATTTGATGCGGCGACGGTCCTAGCACGGTTTCCGCCCTTGGACATACTGGCGGACATGGATGCGAGGGTTTATAACCAACTCCACGACATCCGCCAGGGGGGTGAAAACCCGCTCCCAAGAGCGGTTGGAAGGCTCCGGGAGGAGGCGCACCGACAGGCTCGGCGCGAGTGGCGGGAGCGACTCCGAGAGCCAAGGAGCGCTCGACAGAGGGTGGTCAGCGCAATCCTGCCGAACTTTGGCAGGTGGTATCGCCGCGGGCATGGAGCCGTAACATTTCGGCTCACACAGGTGCTCACTGGACATGGCTGTTTCAGTGAGTACCTGAACCGAATCGGGCGCGAGCAGTCGGCAAGCTGCCATCACTGCGCCGCGGACTGTGACGATGCCCAACACACTTTGGAGGTCTGCCCGGCGTGGCATTCCGAGCGCAGCGAGCTGACTGCTCGGATTGGTAACAACCTCACCTTGCCCGCGGTGATAGCAGCCATGCTGCGGGGAGAGGAGGAATGGATGGCAGTGACCACCTTCTGCGAGACAGTAATGTCACAGAAGGAGGAGGCTGAGCGGGAGCGGGAGAAAGCCGACCCCACTCGGAGACGGAGCCGCAGGGGCGGTGGCAGGGGCCGCCGTCCAGGCCAGCTAGCCATAGCCTAGCCAACAACCTGGTGATGGAGCCTCAGGACGGCTGTGAGAGTCGCCGCCGTCCAGGCCACAGCCCTGTAGTACAAGGCTTAGAATTGGACTACGGTATCCCCTGCCTGTCGTAAGAGGCGACTAAAAGGGGACGTCGGAGTCGCGGACGGTGAGAGTGGGGGCTCGATCCGTCCGTTCATGCGACTCCGGGATGACGGCAACGCAGGGTGGCCCTGCGTTGCCGGGAGTGCAACAACACTCGCAGATGGCTTAGCCAGGGAGGGGTGCAGTCAAGCACGCAGTGCGAGGAGGGCACCGGATGAGTTCGACCGAGTACCCGGAGCCCTCCAAAATGCACGGATGAAGGCCACCGGGGGGGTTTTAGTACGTGGAAATCGTGCATAACCCGGCTCTTCCCCCAAAGGGTCGGGTATCTTTCAAAGATTTCCCCCCCGTCAACAAAAAAAAAAAAAAAAAAAGGTTAGGTTAGGTTAGGTTAGGTTAGGTTAGGTTAGGTTAGGTTAGGTTAGGTTAGGTTAGGTTAGGTTAGGTTAGGTTAGGTTAGGTTAGGTTGCCTGGGCGGCGGTCGCCTCCTTCTGCGAGTCTGTCATGCTCGCCAAGGAGGCGGCCGAACGCGAAAGAGAGGCGGCGGATCCGGCGAGACGGCGCCGCCGCCGCCGCCGTGGCGGCACTGCACCAGGAGTGCCGCCACCTCCGGCTGCCCGCGCGTTGCTCCCGTAACGCGCGGGTCACCTTGGGGTCGTGGGTGCGGGGGGCGGGGGCCCTCCGTGTCCATCAGCGGCCCCGAGAGGACGACGGCGCGACGGTGTCCCGCGCCGTCGTATAGTGCAGGAGCACAGAAGGGGGGATGTCCTCGTCCCCCCCGAGAGAAGGCCGGAAGCGGCCGGGCAGTGGGGGGTTGCGGTCGTATTCGTTCCCGCTTTCCCGTGACCCCCCACGGAGGCCTGAGAAGGACACCGGTGGAGTTTTAGTGTGCACCACATAACCCGCCGCCTCCCCCGAAGACGGCGGGTACCCGAAGGGGTTTCTCCACCTAAAAAAAAAAAAAAAAAAAAAAAAAAAAAAGGTTAGGTTAGGTTAGGTTAGGTTAGGTTAGGTTAGGTTAGGTTAGGTTAGGTTAGGTTAGGTTAGGTTAGGTTAGGTTAGGTTAGGTTAGGTTAGGTTAGGTTAGGTTAGGTTAGGTTAGGTTAGGTTAGGTTAGGTTAGGTTAGGTTAGGTTAGGTTAGGTTAGGTTAGGTTAGGTTAGGTTAGGTTAGGTTAGGTTAGGTTAGGTTAGGTTAGGTTAGGTTAGGTTAGGTTAGGTTAGGTTAGGTTAGGTTAGGTTAGGTTAGGTTAGGTTAGGTTAGGTTAGGTTAGGTTAGGTTAGGTTAGGTTAGGTTAGGTTAGGTTAGGTTAGGTTAGGTTAGGTTAGGTTAGGTTAGGTTAGGTTAGGTTAGGTTAGGTTAGGTTAGGTTAGGTTAGGTTAGGTTAGGTTAGGTTAGGTTAGGTTAGGTTAGGTTAGGTTAGGTTAGGTTAGGTTAGGTTAGGTTAGGTTAGGTTAGGTTAGGTTAGGTTAGGTTAGGTTAGGTTAGGTTAGGTTAGGTTAGGTTAGGTTAGGTTAGGTTAGGTTAGGTTAGGTTAGGTTAGGTTAGGTTAGGTTAGGTTAGGTTAGGTTAGGTTAGGTTAGGTTAGGTTAGGTTAGGTTAGGTTAGGTTAGGTTAGGTTAGGTTAGGTTAGGTTAGGTTAGGTTAGGTTAGGTTAGGTTAGGTTAGGTTAGGTTAGGTTAGGTTAGGTTAGGTTAGGTTAGGTTAGGTTAGGTTAGGTTAGGTTAGGTTAGGTTAGGTTAGGTTAGGTTAGGTTAGGTTAGGTTAGGTTAGGTTAGGTTAGGTTAGGTTAGGTTAGGTTAGGTTAGGTTAGGTTAGGTTAGGTTAGGTTAGGTTAGGTTAGGTTAGGTTAGGTTAGGTTAGGTTAGGTTAGGTTAGGTTAGGTTAGGTTAGGTTAGGTTAGGTTAGGTTAGGTTAGGTTAGGTTAGGTTAGGTTAGGTTAGGTTAGGTTAGGTTAGGTTAGGTTAGGTTAGGTTAGGTTAGGTTAGGTTAGGTTAGGTTAGGTTAGGTTAGGTTAGGTTAGGTTAGGTTAGGTTAGGTTAGGTTAGGTTAGGTTAGGTTAGGTTAGGTTAGGTTAGGTTAGGTTAGGTTAGGTTAGGTTAGGTTAGGTTAGGTTAGGTTAGGTTAGGTTAGGTTAGGTTAGGTTAGGTTAGGTTAGGTTAGGTTAGGTTAGGTTAGGTTAGGTTAGGTTAGGTTAGGTTAGGTTAGGTTAGGTTAGGTTAGGTTAGGTTAGGTTAGGTTAGGTTAGGTTAGGTTAGGTTAGGTTAGGTTAGGTTAGGTTAGGTTAGGTTAGGTTAGGTTAGGTTAGGTTAGGTTAGGTTAGGTTAGGTTAGGTTAGGTTAGGTTAGGTTAGGTTAGGTTAGGTTAGGTTAGGTTAGGTTAGGTTAGGTTAGGTTAGGTTAGGTTAGGTTAGGTTAGGTTAGGTTAGGTTAGGTTAGGTTAGGTTAGGTTAGGTTAGGTTAGGTTAGGTTAGGTTAGGTTAGGTTAGGTTAGGTTAGGTTAGGTTAGGTTAGGTTAGGTTAGGTTAGGTTAGGTTAGGTTAGGTTAGGTTAGGTTAGGTTAGGTTAGGTTAGGTTAGGTTAGGTTAGGTTAGGTTAGGTTAGGTTAGGTTAGGTTAGGTTAGGTTAGGTTAGGTTAGGTTAGGTTAGGTTAGGTTAGGTTAGGTTAGGTTAGGTTAGGTTAGGTTAGGTTAGGTTAGGTTAGGTTAGGTTAGGTTAGGTTAGGTTAGGTTAGGTTAGGTTAGGTTAGGTTAGGTTAGGTTAGGTTAGGTTAGGTTAGGTTAGGTTAGGTTAGGTTAGGTTAGGTTAGGTTAGGTTAGGTTAGGTTAGGTTAGGTTAGGTTAGGTTAGGTTAGGTTAGGTTAGGTTAGGTTAGGTTAGGTTAGGTTAGGTTAGGTTAGGTTAGGTTAGGTTAGGTTAGGTTAGGTTAGGTTAGGTTAGGTTAGGTTAGGTTAGGTTAGGTTAGGTTAGGTTAGGTTAGGTTAGGTTAGGTTAGGTTAGGTTAGGTTAGGTTAGGTTAGGTTAGGTTAGGTTAGGTTAGGTTAGGTTAGGTTAGGTTAGGTTAGGTTAGGTTAGGTTAGGTTAGGTTAGGTTAGGTTAGGTTAGGTTAGGTTAGGTTAGGTTAGGTTAGGTTAGGTTAGGTTAGGTTAGGTTAGGTTAGGTTAGGTTAGGTTAGGTTAGGTTAGGTTAGGTTAGGTTAGGTTAGGTTAGGTTAGGTTAGGTTAGGTTAGGTTAGGTTAGGTTAGGTTAGGTTAGGTTAGGTTAGGTTAGGTTAGGTTAGGTTAGGTTAGGTTAGGTTAGGTTAGGTTAGGTTAGGTTAGGTTAGGTTAGGTTAGGTTAGGTTAGGTTAGGTTAGGTTAGGTTAGGTTAGGTTAGGTTAGGTTAGGTTAGGTTAGGTTAGGTTAGGTTAGGTTAGGTTAGGTTAGGTTAGGTTAGGTTAGGTTAGGTTAGGTTAGGTTAGGTTAGGTTAGGTTAGGTTAGGTTAGGTTAGGTTAGGTTAGGTTAGGTTAGGTTAGGTTAGGTTAGGTTAGGTTAGGTTAGGTTAGGTTAGGTTAGGTTAGGTTAGGTTAGGTTAGGTTAGGTTAGGTTAGGTTAGGTTAGGTTAGGTTAGGTTAGGTTAGGTTAGGTTAGGTTAGGTTAGGTTAGGTTAGGTTAGGTTAGGTTAGGTTAGGTTAGGTTAGGTTAGGTTAGGTTAGGTTAGGTTAGGTTAGGTTAGGTTAGGTTAGGTTAGGTTAGGTTAGGTTAGGTTAGGTTAGGTTAGGTTAGGTTAGGTTAGGTTAGGTTAGGTTAGGTTAGGTTAGGTTAGGTTAGGTTAGGTTAGGTTAGGTTAGGTTAGGTTAGGTTAGGTTAGGTTAGGTTAGGTTAGGTTAGGTTAGGTTAGGTTAGGTTAGGTTAGGTTAGGTTAGGTTAGGTTAGGTTAGGTTAGGTTAGGTTAGGTTAGGTTAGGTTAGGTTAGGTTAGGTTAGGTTAGGTTAGGTTAGGTTAGGTTAGGTTAGGTTAGGTTAGGTTAGGTTAGGTTAGGTTAGGTTAGGTTAGGTTAGGTTAGGTTAGGTTAGGTTAGGTTAGGTTAGGTTAGGTTAGGTTAGGTTAGGTTAGGTTAGGTTAGGTTAGGTTAGGTTAGGTTAGGTTAGGTTAGGTTAGGTTAGGTTAGGTTAGGTTAGGTTAGGTTAGGTTAGGTTAGGTTAGGTTAGGTTAGGTTAGGTTAGGTTAGGTTAGGTTAGGTTAGGTTAGGTTAGGTTAGGTTAGGTTAGGTTAGGTTAGGTTAGGTTAGGTTAGGTTAGGTTAGGTTAGGTTAGGTTAGGTTAGGTTAGGTTAGGTTAGGTTAGGTTAGGTTAGGTTAGGTTAGGTTAGGTTAGGTTAGGTTAGGTTAGGTTAGGTTAGGTTAGGTTAGGTTAGGTTAGGTTAGGTTAGGTTAGGTTAGGTTAGGTTAGGTTAGGTTAGGTTAGGTTAGGTTAGGTTAGGTTAGGTTAGGTTAGGTTAGGTTAGGTTAGGTTAGGTTAGGTTAGGTTAGGTTAGGTTAGGTTAGGTTAGGTTAGGTTAGGTTAGGTTAGGTTAGGTTAGGTTAGGTTAGGTTAGGTTAGGTTAGGTTAGGTTAGGTTAGGTTAGGTTAGGTTAGGTTAGGTTAGGTTAGGTTAGGTTAGGTTAGGTTAGGTTAGGTTAGGTTAGGTTAGGTTAGGTTAGGTTAGGTTAGGTTAGGTTAGGTTAGGTTAGGTTAGGTTAGGTTAGGTTAGGTTAGGTTAGGTTAGGTTAGGTTAGGTTAGGTTAGGTTAGGTTAGGTTAGGTTAGGTTAGGTTAGGTTAGGTTAGGTTAGGTTAGGTTAGGTTAGGTTAGGTTAGGTTAGGTTAGGTTAGGTTAGGTTAGGTTAGGTTAGGTTAGGTTAGGTTAGGTTAGGTTAGGTTAGGTTAGGTTAGGTTAGGTTAGGTTAGGTTAGGTTAGGTTAGGTTAGGTTAGGTTAGGTTAGGTTAGGTTAGGTTAGGTTAGGTTAGGTTAGGTTAGGTTAGGTTAGGTTAGGTTAGGTTAGGTTAGGTTAGGTTAGGTTAGGTTAGGTTAGGTTAGGTTAGGTTAGGTTAGGTTAGGTTAGGTTAGGTTAGGTTAGGTTAGGTTAGGTTAGGTTAGGTTAGGTTAGGTTAGGTTAGGTTAGGTTAGGTTAGGTTAGGTTAGGTTAGGTTAGGTTAGGTTAGGTTAGGTTAGGTTAGGTTAGGTTAGGTTAGGTTAGGTTAGGTTAGGTTAGGTTAGGTTAGGTTAGGTTAGGTTAGGTTAGGTTAGGTTTTTTTTTTTTTTTTTTTTTTGTATTTTAATGCTTGTTTTCCTTTGATAAAAATCAAAGACCTTTTACAGCTTAAAACTTTTGAAGCTTTTTTTTGTTAATATTATTATTCTGCTGTTCTGGATTTCGAATACCATTTAGGTAAACGACTTTCCCATTTACAGGTTTACCTCACACAAAACCAGGTTACCTAAATAAAACAACTATTTATTTTTAATTTCTTGCGTCGTCGTTACAGTTTGTCTTACATTTAATACATCTTATTTTTACTTATTCTACTAACTATGCTAGTCCATAAATTCAACTTTTTTTTTCTTTTTTTTTTTTTTTCAGCCGTTTTTTTTTTTTTTTTTTTTTTTTTTTGCATGTTTTTTTTTTTTTTTTTTTTTTTTTTGAACTCTTATCTATATTGTACATCTTAACTATTATTCCTATGCTAAGTAAAAGTATTTTCAAAATACATTCTTAACATAGTGTTTCATACTTTATTTTTATCTTCTTAATAATAATATTTGTATATTTTCAAAATATACATTTCTTATTACTAATTTGATTTATTTCTCAGATTTACTTTTTCTACTATTAGAGAACAAAATTGCAAAAATTTGTCTTTAATATCTTTGTTGGCCAAAATTTCAGAGATGGATGTCATGCAAATGCTACGGTCTATTTCTTGTTCCAAGTTATATCTTGGCACACAAAATTGTGGGCAGTCTACTATTAAATGGGGCACTGACTCTTCGGTATCTGGGTCGCAAACACAGGCCGAGCCATCCTTGCACTTAAAACGGCAAAGGTACTCTCCGAAACCTCCGTGACCTGTAAGAAGTTGGACGTGTATTGGGGTCAGCTTCGTCTTCTTTATGAAGCGATATGCCGTTTCCACGTCTGGGAGGAATAGTTTCGTGATGGATGCTCTTTGCTCTTCCTGGTATCTGCGATTCCAGACCACTACAGATTCTCGTCTGATCTCGCCCTTGACGAATGATATAGGGCATCTGTCATAGTCGGCTCTCTTTTTCAGACGCAGTGCTGCGTCCTTTGCGAGCTCGTCTGCCCTCTCATTCCCTGCATTTCCCACGTGGGCGCGGATCCAGAAGAGTCTCAAATTGATTCCGTTCTTCTTCAAGAGAGTTAAGTTGGCCTTGGTTTCTACTGCTAATGGGTGCGTCGCATTTTGGTGTTTTAACTTTTCGAGCGCCGATCTGGAATCACTGAAGATATTTACTGATGGATCTGAGCTCGTCAGTGCCACTTCCGTTGCTCGGTAGAGCGCATACATTTCTGCCTGGAATACAGAGCAGAAAGGTTCAAGTCGGAACTTCCTATTGTTCACCTCTT
Source organism: Zelleria hepariella (assembly GCA_949319315.1). Taxonomy (NCBI): domain Eukaryota; kingdom Metazoa; phylum Arthropoda; class Insecta; order Lepidoptera; family Yponomeutidae; genus Zelleria; species Zelleria hepariella. The sequence goes on from CASGHI010000144.1 coordinate 13,910, forward strand.
CCTCTGCAGTCCAGCATGATAGAGCTGCGCCTACTTTTCCTTCAATCTTACTCCCATCAGTAAATATCTTCAGGCCTGTAATGTTGTGCTCTTCGATGGTTCGACTATTTAGTTCTTCAAGGCACGTGAAATCTACATCTATCTCTTCGGCTGGATGGATAGCCGATAGAAAGCTTACCCTTTTTTCCACTTCCCTGCCCTTTAAGATGTCTTGTGGCTTTCCACGTTTTGCCTCATACAGTCTTGCTACTTCCTGTACCCGCAGATCTAGCGGTATCAGACCAGAGAGCGTCAAGGCCGCATTTAGGGACACCGTGCGATAAGATTTCACAATCTTTTGTGCAAAACCTCTTTGAACGAGGTTTAGTTGTTTTTGCACATTTAGCTTTTTTGTTTCTGGCGCCCATACACTTGCGGCGTAAAGTATTATCGGCTCAATGACTGATACATATATGGTCCGGACTATTTCTCCATTGAGTCCCCATTTTATTTTTGCAGCTCTAGCCAGTGGCTTGTACAGGTTTGTGGCTTTCTGACAAATGTTTCTTACGTGACTATTAAACGTTAATTTATTGTCGATCGTAAGTCCCAGTATCTTCATTTCTTCCACCATCTGTATACATTGATCGGCCATGCGTATGCTTGGGGTTTCAAATTTCAGTTTTCTCGTTACTACCATAGCCATGGTTTTGGTTAGGTTAGGTTAGGTTAGGTTAGGTTAGGTTAGGTTAGGTTAGGTTAGGTTAGGTTAGGTTAGGTTAGGTTAGGTTAGGTTTAGGTTAGGTTAGGTTAGGTTAGGTTAGGTTAGGTTAGGTTAGGTTAGGTTAGGTTAGGTTAGGTTAGGTTAGGTTAGGTTAGGTTAGGTTAGGTTAGGTTAGGTTAGGTTAGGTTAGGTTAGGTTAGGTTAGGTTAGGTTAGGTTAGGTTAGGTTAGGTTAGGTTAGGTTAGGTTAGGTTAGGTTAGGTTAGGTTAGGTTAGGTTAGGTTAGGTTAGGTTAGGTTAGGTTAGGTTAGGTTAGGTTAGGTTAGGTTAGGTTAGGTTAGGTTAGGTTAGGTTAGGTTAGGTTAGGTTAGGTTAGGTTAGGTTAGGTTAGGTTAGGTTAGGTTAGGTTAGGTTAGGTTAGGTTAGGTTAGGTTAGGTTAGGTTAGGTTAGGTTAGGTTAGGTTAGGTTAGGTTAGGTTAGGTTAGGTTAGGTTAGGTTAGGTTAGGTTAGGTTAGGTTAGGTTAGGTTAGGTTAGGTTAGGTTAGGTTAGGTTAGGTTAGGTTAGGTTAGGTTAGGTTAGGTTAGGTTAGGTTAGGTTAGGTTAGGTTAGGTTAGGTTAGGTTAGGTTAGGTTAGGTTAGGTTAGGTTAGGTTAGGTTAGGTTAGGTTAGGTTAGGTTAGGTTAGGTTAGGTTAGGTTAGGTTAGGTTAGGTTAGGTTAGGTTAGGTTAGGTTAGGTTAGGTTAGGTTAGGTTAGGTTAGGTTAGGTTAGGTTAGGTTAGGTTAGGTTAGGTTAGGTTAGGTTAGGTTAGGTTAGGTTAGGTTAGGTTAGGTTAGGTTAGGTTAGGTTAGGTTAGGTTAGGTTAGGTTAGGTTAGGTTAGGTTAGGTTAGGTTAGGTTAGGTTAGGTTAGGTTAGGTTAGGTTAGGTTAGGTTAGGTTAGGTTAGGTTAGGTTAGGTTAGGTTAGGTTAGGTTAGGTTAGGTTAGGTTAGGTTAGGTTAGGTTAGGTTAGGTTAGGTTAGGTTAGGTTAGGTTAGGTTAGGTTAGGTTAGGTTAGGTTAGGTTAGGTTAGGTTAGGTTAGGTTAGGTTAGGTTAGGTTAGGTTAGGTTAGGTTAGGTTAGGTTAGGTTAGGTTAGGTTAGGTTAGGTTAGGTTAGGTTAGGTTAGGTTAGGTTAGGTTAGGTTAGGTTAGGTTAGGTTAGGTTAGGTTAGGTTAGGTTAGGTTAGGTTAGGTTAGGTTAGGTTAGGTTAGGTTAGGTTAGGTTAGGTTAGGTTAGGTTAGGTTAGGTTAGGTTAGGTTAGGTTAGGTTAGGTTAGGTTAGGTTAGGTTAGGTTAGGTTAGGTTAGGTTAGGTTAGGTTAGGTTAGGTTAGGTTAGGTTAGGTTAGGTTAGGTTAGGTTAGGTTAGGTTAGGTTAGGTTAGGTTAGGTTAGGTTAGGTTAGGTTAGGTTAGGTTAGGTTAGGTTAGGTTAGGTTAGGTTAGGTTAGGTTAGGTTAGGTTAGGTTAGGTTAGGTTAGGTTAGGTTAGGTTAGGTTAGGTTAGGTTAGGTTAGGTTAGGTTAGGTTAGGTTAGGTTAGGTTAGGTTAGGTTAGGTTAGGTTAGGTTAGGTTAGGTTAGGTTAGGTTAGGTTAGGTTGGTTAGGTTAGGTTAGGTTAGGTTAGGTTAGGTTAGGTTAGGTTAGGTTAGGTTAGGTTAGGTTAGGTTAGGTTAGGTTAGGTTAGGTTAGGTTAGGTTAGGTTAGGTTAGGTTAGGTTAGGTTAGGTTAGGTTAGGTTAGGTTAGGTTAGGTTAGGTTAGGTTAGGTTAGGTTAGGTTAGGTTAGGTTAGGTTAGGTTAGGTTAGGTTAGGTTAGGTTAGGTTAGGTTAGGTTAGGTTAGGTTAGGTTAGGTTAGGTTAGGTTAGGTTAGGTTAGGTTAGGTTAGGTTAGGTTAGGTTAGGTTAGGTTAGGTTAGGTTAGGTTAGGTTAGGTTAGGTTAGGTTAGGTTAGGTTAGGTTAGGTTAGGTTAGGTTAGGTTAGGTTAGGTTAGGTTAGGTTAGGTTAGGTTAGGTTAGGTTAGGTTAGGTTAGGTTAGGTTAGGTTAGGTTAGGTTAGGTTAGGTTAGGTTAGGTTAGGTTAGGTTAGGTTAGGTTAGGTTAGGTTAGGTTAGGTTAGGTTAGGTTAGGTTAGGTTAGGTTAGGTTAGGTTAGGTTAGGTTAGGTTAGGTTAGGTTAGGTTAGGTTAGGTTAGGTTAGGTTAGGTTAGGTTAGGTTAGGTTAGGTTAGGTTAGGTTAGGTTAGGTTAGGTTAGGTTAGGTTAGGTTAGGTTAGGTTAGGTTAGGTTAGGTTAGGTTAGGTTAGGTTAGGTTAGGTT
>CASGHI010000145.1:0-12611 GCA_949319315.1 Zelleria hepariella
ACTTATATATCTACTAATTTTGATAAGCAGGTAGGTAAACCACTTTTTAAAGTTTTCGAAATGGCCTTATTTTGTCATGTAGCAGCGTCTGCTACACTACACGTAGTACACGTGTAGGAATAAATCCTAAAATTGTTTTTATTATGGCATAAAAAGGGGAGCGCTATACTAGAAATGGGAATCCTAATTTTAAAGTGTTGCTACGTATTATGTGGGGTATCCTATAAAAAGGCTTTATTCCGACCCGACCCGACCCGAGTCCGACTCGCATTTTACCGGATTATTTATTTTATTTATTTACTCACCGCAAATTTTCAATATTGCTATTGTTGTGTCGTCCTGCTCAGGCCCATTATTTGGTGCTGTGTAGATTGAGATTGCCAACCTCCGGTCCTTTATTTTGTACCCCAAACAGAACTGGTCGGAATGGTAGAGGGGATTAAACCTGGTATATTCATTTGGGTGGTCGTCGTAAATGATGGCCCCCTGAAAAAAAATCCGGCCGTCAAAAGTAAGTATAAAGTCGGCTAAACGAAACAGATTTGTAAAAGTATTTTTTAATTATAAAATAAAGTTAATAAGTAGAGTAAAATATAAGTTACTATTGAATAAATTGATTCAATTGAAAATGCTTAAAAGAACAAAATTTTTTGGGATCCATACTTTAAAAGGAAAAAACGGAACCATTATAGGATCACTTTGTTGCCCGTATGTCTGTCTGCCAAGACCCTTTATCTCAGGAACGCGTAAATAATTGAATTAATATCTTAAACGTAAATCTACTCGAATCACTTTTAGAGCTCTGAAAAACTCAAACTTCTAAATTAACGCAATCAAAAGATACGGACGTTTATCAAAACCTTTAAAGGTTGAGAGCTGGTGACCAATCGAGATATTTTTCGTAGAAGGCTGGGAGTTACTCGTAGTAGCCTGATAGAGTAGACTTCGCTGAGTCTGGGAAAAATTTTTTTTTGGCCCGGTCGCGGTTGAAAGTTAGATTTTGTCGACTTTGAAATGTGTGAGTTCAGTATTTTTGTTTTTATCGTAGTAAGTACGTACAAGGCTGGGAACTTCTAGGTTAGTTGTTGAAACTCCGTGGATCAAGTAAAAAAATTTTTTTTTGGGAAATTAATTATAAGTCAAGTCACAGAGTTTTTTTTTTTGCCACGTGTTTAAACTTCTAATTTTATAAGTAAGCAACGGGAAAATAAGATAGCTTCTAATAAACTAATTCGTCTTTTTTACATCGCCAACTAAATATTCCAAAGGAAGCGTCAAGTAAAGTTCAACAATTATTTTAACTTGTCCTACTGATTTATCTGTTGCCACCTGATTTACTAACTCAGCCACGGATTTTACAACTAATCACCATTTTAAGTTTTACAGCTTTAACATAAGCTCCTCAAAAAAATATGTAGTTCAAGCTTCAATAGACAACATCATATATTATGTAAATTAATAAATCATATTCTTTTATTGTGAAAAAAGCCACTGTACGATTTGGGAGCACGACAGCAACCAGCCATTTGCACCAATCAGAGAGCGCCATTCGATTCACGTACTGACAAGTAATCATGTATTTGTGACTACGTAGGTATCAGTTGCGTTTTTTTACTCGCACAACTTTAAGATCGAAATTAAAAAAAAATACAGGCAGGTGCGCCTTTTTTTCCTCGTTTCGAATATGTATATAACTCAATTTTGGCAAAAATGTCAGTTGCGTCTTTTTTTCTTATGACGGCAGTACAATAATATCTTTATTTTAATTACTATTCGTAAAATTATGGTATCGTCAACGCTCAGTTGACAAAGAGGCTGCATCGACTGGACTCTGCTGGAAGGAGCTAGAGGCTGCCGCGCAAGACCGCCTAAAATGGAGATCCCTTCTTCGAGCCCTATGTCTCTGATAAGGGATAAGAGGATATCATTATCATTATGGTAAAATTATGGTATTTCAAAGTAAGTACACGAATTAGTTTAAAAAAAAGTATTTTATTTTATTTCCCTTCAATAGTTCCAGGGTATTTTAGTTGTCATAATTTGCTATTTGATGACAATTTTAGGTAAATTTTGACAATCAATTACCTAATGTAGGACGAGTTAAATTTTAAAAGTACTGAGTTATAAAATTAGAAGCTAATTGAAAAAAAATGGTGTCATTTATTAATATTTTAGAAGTTTACTGCTTGAATGCATATTACAAGATGCCAAAAAATAACCACCATGCTGAGTAATATTTAGAGTGTCTTACATACCTACAAATTATCTAGTGGCTAAGATAGTATTATTTAGATGCGCGTTTATTGTGGCTGACTTAGTAATTTAGAAGGCAACGTAGATTTTTAGAGGCGTATAATGCTTTAAAAAGAAGTCTGTTTAATTACAACCCTTTTTGTTTTGGCCGAGCGTGGTTTAAAGTTCGTTTTTTATAACCCAAAATTCACACTTTCTAGGTTATAAAAAACGAGAAATGGCCCGTCATGATCTTGCTTGGCCGGTTTTACTATTAAGGTACGGTAGGTAGGTACTTACTTGTGATAAATAAAAGCTAAAATTATTCTTTATCATACCACCTGAAAAGTTATTAAATTCACTGATATTGATTTTCATGTCACTCGCGTCCACAATTTCGAAAACTTCTGGCACCGTTTTATTCGTCAATTCAATTTTTTCCGTGTACACTGGCAGTTCCGAAAAATCCGGAATCAATCCGGTATAATTACTATCAATTGAAATTGGAATGCAATGCGTGGGCTGATGGCGTTTCTTTTGTATTTCAAAATTTACAGGACAACACCTCGCAATTCGTAACTTTGCTTCACATAATAGAAGAATATTTGCTTTTAAAATTAAAAATATAAATATGAAGAGCCTTGCACGATATGTTGACTGATTCATCGTGGCAGCAAAAATGGGAACTACGGCGAAAATAGGGACTTTATCCTCGATAATACGCTTAGACTAGAACACCCCATGATTGCTCTTAACGCGCACGGCTATAAGTGCGTCAATCGAATGGTCTCTTGCATGTTCTAGCGTGTTGATGACTGATGACTCGCCATTGACTCGTCATCGTCATCCGTCATATCTATCGCGAGTACTTACCACGCCTGCAGCACGTTATGTTAAAATCGGTACAGAAAACAAGCTCCCAGATAATACCTATACAGGGTGCACTCTAAGTCGATAGCGGAACTTTAAGTAGGCTGTCTACTGATCACTACAAACAACTTTTACCAGGTGGCGAAAAATATGGAGCGAAAAAATATCAGCTGTTTCATACATTTGGCGCAGCACTGAGTCGACCTTTTGTATGGAACAGCTGATATTTTTTTCGCTCCATTTTTTTCGCCACCTGGTAAAAGTTGTTTGTAGTGATAAGTAGACAGCCTACTTAAAGTTCCGCTATCGACTTAGAGTGCACCCTGTAGTTTCCGACTGCTCCGGGCGCCACTTTCAACGCCATGCTTGGTATAATCCGTGCGGAATCAGAATGGGATAATACCTTTTGGAACTGAATCGAAAATGACAGTTCTCGAGTAGCGTCAGTAAAAAATTTTTTAGTTCTACGTTCTATCATAGGGTTACGAAATTGGAAATACACAAAAATGTTCCATGGTTGTAATCTAAAACGATACAATGGTATTGCATTGATTGAATAAAACGTGATAAAACTCGAGCAGACACCCACGCGTACAGAAAACACAAGCAAGTTTCGACGCGAGTTTGCCATAGACAACTAGAGTTTTCCGAAATGCTGACGCTACAGGACCGCGAGTGTCTCAGTTCCAAAAGGTATTATCCCATTCTGATCCCGCACGGATTGTAACACAAATTAGGGAGGGCGAAATTAGCTGAGCGTGAAGCGGTTTTTGTCGTAGTAATAAAGAATTCTTACTAAAGAAACTATAATCTAGTACTCAAATAATTTATGTTTGGTATTATCAATTTATCAAATAGGTTTAGGTAAATGTGTAGTTATAATAATATTAATAATATAATAAGTGTATTTTTATTAACAGATCAATATTAAAAGGCATGTCTACTTGATATAAAAACAATAATCATATTTTTTTTAAAAGACCAATAATAAAAAATAATAATCAAATATTATTTTTGTATACCAAATATTAATAGTGCCGTGCAAAGTGATAGCCCGGTCGCAAAGAAAAATGCACCAAATCGATTCCTGTATCAAATACACTAGGTAAACAAATTGAAAACACTCATGTTCATTCACTCAATTCATGTTGATATCCATAACAGATAGCAAGATATTTTCGCTGAAAAAAAGTGCGCCGCCCAGCAAGCGGAAGATAAAACAGTTCGCTGGCGCCGCCTATTTTTTTGTCAGCGAAAATACCGGCGTTTTACCTACCATTAAAACGCTTATTAAGTTCTTACCTGATTCAAATCCCAATAAAATATATGAGAGAGCAAACCTATTTCCTTCCCTTTCTAACTCATTCGCCTGTGATATGTTGCTGTCTCGCTCGCACATCTACCCTCCACCACCGCGCAGTGTCGAACTTGATTGTCGTTCGACCTTTCGTCATTGTATCTCAAGGTCCAGCAGGCAGGACTTATATTATTGGGATTTGAATCAGGTAAGAACTTAATAAGCGTTTTAATGGTAGGTAAAACGCCGGTATTAAGTTATGTACCGTGATTCAAATCCCAATAAAATATATGAGATCTGTTTGTTATCGCCGCTGGTGGTGAAGGATGCCAATGTGATCGCCTAGGTAGACGTGTAGGGATTCAATAGAATCTAAACCACATAGTTAGAGGTAGATACGAATTACTTTGAGATGTGCGACATGTGTCTATGAATTTGGTGGGTACCTGTATTGATTAAAAAATCCATGGTACTTGTACAATGAAACAAAAATGTATTCTTCATAGTAACACACGAAATTAAATTATTTTCAAACATTGCTATTCATTATGTGGGTAATCAGATTTTTTTTGCACAACGAATAAGATAAAACTTTTCCAATATGGAACTATAGAAAGAAAATGGTTAGATATAAACGTACTGTTGAGTTTATAATTAAATTTTAAGTCAATCGATTGGAGTAAACAATGCTGTAACATTTGGTTCTCTAGCAGCCGAGTGCGTTGGTGCGATCTCTCGGCGGTAAAACTTTCCAAAGGTATCTGTGGAGCGCCAGTTTCCCCTAGCAAGAATGTCATCAATAGGAAAACATTCAGCCCAATTTTTTGACGCTACCGCCGCTCTGACGCTACCAGGAGTGGCTTTAATCCCTGCATCTTTCAACACTGATTTCACCCACCCTCCAATGACGGTACGGGTGGCTGCCTCAGCTGGTCCAGTTGTGCGAAGGAATAAGTTGTTGCAATTGGCCATCGATCTTCGTTCTTTGGATAGGTTGACAAGTCTACTGACCCAGTAAATTGGATCTAATGATTTGTTACTTTTATTACTTTTGAGTCTCCAGCCTGACTGTCTATGGTTCGATTTGTCGGTTTTAGAACCAAAAACTGGCCAAAATACGATTGAATCTTCTGATATAACAAAGTGATCTGGGTCACATCGCAGAAGGGTTAGGTCGTGTACCCTTCTCCCCGAGCATAATAATAACAGAGCTGCAGTATATCTAGAGGTGTTGTATAGATTACTATCTAGTGGTATTAGAGCTAGGTGACTAGTTACTTGGCTGATATCCCATATAGGAGGTTTTGTTTCCTTCGGTTTCTTTAGTGCAATAGATTTTAACACTTGTTTTACCAGAATATGGGAACTTACTAGGCCAGATGATTCTGAATTGCAGAATGTTGATATCACCGATTTATGTACGAGAATGGTATTGTAGGCTAGACCTTCTATATTGTGGAGGTCAGCCAAGTATCTCGCTACATCACCTCCAGATGGATCGGTAATTTTCACCCTGTTTGTTTGGCACCAGCGAGTCCAACGAGCCCATGCAGGTCTGTATGTGTTTAATGTCGAGGGCCGCCAAGAAGATTTTAGTAAGTCCTTCTGTTCCTTTGTCCAAGTGGTTAGGGTCTCGGTCCACCCCCACATTTCCATACCTCCAAGGTCATCTCGTTGACATCCGGAGGTGGACGGTTCGTCGTGACATCTAGGAGGACTCGTTGGAGGTTCTCCACCGTGTATGGGGCTGCTAAGGCCCGGTTCCGTAAGTCTGCCCTCCAGAATACGCGTTCCCATCGAGGGACCACTACCAAGTACATCCCTTCTGCTTGATTCATGTGCGCCAGTACTCTCGGAATGAGATATGGAGGGGGAAAAACCCATGCTAATGGGTAATTCCAAGGTTCCGCCATGGAGTTGTATAGGGCTGCGTTCTGATCGCTTCTGTCGAAGGTCCCATAAGTCTGAACTACGTGAGCATTTTTCGATGCAAATAGGTCTATAACCGGGGTGCCCCATTTGTGAAAAATCTTCAGAGTGGCCTCCGGAAGTAAGTGCCATTCTGGTGGGGCTCGATGTCTTGACAGACCATCGGCTTCGGTGTTGTAAATGCCGGGTATATGGTGGATAGAGAAGTAAATCTTGTACATATCGGCTATTTCGAAAACTTTGAACGCGAGTTCCATCATAGCAGTCGATCTTGTCCCACCTTCGTTGCGCAAGTATGCAACCACGGTTCTGTTGTCGCTCTGTATTAGAATCGAGCTTTGTTTCAGGGTTCGACATTGATCTTGTAAGCACTTTAAAATGGCCAACATCTCTTTTTGGTTGCTGTGAAGATACTGTTCTGTTGCACTCCAGGTCCCTGAAAGGTGTAGGTCGTTCAGTGTCGCTCCCCAAGCGATGTCCGACGCGTCTGTGGTCAGGTAGTGATCTGGGAACGGAGCATGGAGCAAGGTTCGGTTGCGGCAGTTTTTGAGCCACCAGTTCAGATCGATCATCGCAGAGAAGGTCAGTGGAAAATTCTCCAATGGACGGTCTTCGGGTAATGTACGGAGTTGCCTTTGTAGTCCTCGATAGTTCAACCGGCCTCTCTTTACGGCAAAACTTGCAAAATTGAGCAAGCCTAGAAGACTCTCTAGTTCTTTTCTGCAAGTGTGGCTTTTTTGTAGTAAATCTGATATCATCGAGATTATCTTTTGGCACTTCTTCTCTGGGAGGGCCACTTGATTTAGCCAAGGGTACCACATGATTCCGAGGTATTCTAGTGATTTTTGTGGAACAACAACCGACTTTTGTAGGTTTACCGTCCAGCCCAACTTGAAGAGGGTGTTTATTACAAATTTGACGTGTTTTTTGAGGACCGTCAGATCTTGACTTGCGATCATGAAGTCGTCTAGGTATACTATCATCCTGATGCCTTGTTGTCTTAGGATCTGCGCGATCCAATTTGTGAGGGCGGCAAACGTCTTTGGCGCTGTGTTGAGGCCGAATGGCAGGCACCTCATTTCGAAAAGTTCGTTCTTGTACACAAGACGCAGGAAACATCTGTGCGACTTTGCTATTGGCAGATGGTAGTACGCCTGGGACAGGTCCAGTTTGCACAACCAGTCGTTTGGTTGTAAAAAGTTTGGAATTTGGTACATGTTTATCAGCTTGAAGGGACTTGTTTCTATGTAATCGTTCAGTGCCCTGAGGTTGAATATTGCTCGGAAAGTGCCGTCGCTTTTCTGTCGTAAAAATAGGGTGGATAGGAAGCTGGGGCTTCGCTCCACTTTTTGGATTACTCTGTCGATCTCCAATATTTTTATAATTTTGCTCATTTCTTTTGTGGGCGGTGTCTGAAAGGGGCAATTTTGAAGATCCGGTTTTAGTAAAGGCGGTTTTCGTGTAAACGGTATTCTGTAACCTTGCAACATTTTCAGTATCATTATTGGAGCACCCATTTCTTTCCATTGAAAATGAAATTGGCTGAGTTGACCCGCCCGGAAGGGCCTGTAGTCAATATTTGCGTTGTTTATTCTTTGATTTATCTCTGTAGTATGGGGAGCCATGTCGTTTTCCGCCACCTCCTCGGGATGAGAATCCATCCCTTTTTGCTTGACCACGGCCACGAAAGGAACCTCGGTTATGATTTTGTTGGTTTCCCCCAGCCTCACGATCTTTGTAATGGTTGAACCCACCATAATGACTCTCTCGGTTGTACTGAGTTGAGCCAGAGCAGCATGTTCTGCCTTGCGCAGGCGCCTGCTGTCTATTTTTGATGCCACCTTGCGCAGGTGCATATGTTGTGGTTCCCTGCGCGGGATACCTTGTTGTTCCACTTGGGCCTGGTTGCGCACCAGCCTTATTGGAATGAGCCTTTGGTTGTAACCAGAAAGCTTTCTTTATGCCGCCAGCTTTTTCGATCGCAGTGCAGAAAGCGACTGGTTCGAACAGCAGTGAGGATGTTGGGGGAATTTTTCGAAGACCGCTTTTGATGAGCGGGTCTTTTGTTGAAGCCAGGATGCTATCTCGGCGCTGCTCCACGAGGTCAGCTCTTCGTCCACACACCAGTTGCAGCGCGTCTGCGGACACTTTGTGAAAGTCACTTCCCAAAAGCGTTTCATTTATTTTATCCTTAACAGACTCGTAGCTGAGGTCGTTAGATTCTTGAGCCCAGGATAGAAATTGTCTTATTCCAGACTGAAGTGCTTCCTTTTGCTTAAGGAGAGCGAGGGTTAATGCTGCGTAAGACCTCTCAGATAGTTTGAGTTGACGAGAGTTATCAAGTGCTTTCACTTCGTCATTACATTCTAGCTCCACAAAGCCAGGGGAGCATGAAAAAACCTTTTGCGCTTCGGCGTAACGTATGTCGCTCCATTCAGGGTTGCCAAATCGCTGGATGCTTTGTAAGGCCGTTAGATATTCGGGGGCTGTCTTGGGTACAGCTGGTTCTTTAACACTGGTGCTAAGAGTTAGGTTGAAATCGGCCGAAGCTGGTGTGGACGCCGTTGCTTCGATTTCCTCGTCACTAAAGAGTTGTCTACTGACGTCAAGACTGATCATGGGGGAACTCTGCTCGTGGCGTGGCAGACTAGTTTGGTTATGACTATACATGTGATTTTGCATTTCACTTACTTGCCTTGACAGCTTTTCAAGGAGGCTGTTATCGAGCTTCCTACGTCGCCTGCTCCTCTTACTTTTATTTCCACGTTTCTTTCTTCCAGCAGAGGAAGCAGAGCTCGAGCTTGAGCTGGATGTCGACGACGACGACGACGATGAGGATGAGCGCGCTCTTTTTTTACGAGCCCCATTCTTTTCAACGACGCTTTTCTGCTTATTTTCCATATTAGACTGAAACAGCAACTTGCTTAGGAAATTTCCACAAAACTAAAAAGAAAACTAAAAAGAATTTCTTCTAGAATATCGAACGTAAAACCGTTACAGTGCTTTGTAGAAAAAATTTAGAAAATAAATTAAAAATGAGGGTAGTTGTCCGGACACTATAGTAAAAAATTCCTCAGATTCAAAATCTAGACCGGAAAACGGTTGCTAGTAAGTAGAATATTTGAAATATCAACGTAAATTATTACAATATGGAGTGTAAAAACCCTAAGAATGTGAAAAGTAAAACTTTTTCACATTCAACTACCACGTGGAAAACCGTTAAAAAACTAATTTCCTTCACTTTTAGGTAAAGATATCAATGGAAAACTGCGTGGAACATATTTTATGCACAAAAAATCGAACGGAAAACCGTTAAAAGTAGAATTTTTATCAATTTCTCACAAAATGTCGAGTGGAAAAAATGTGGAAAATATCGTCACAATTCAAAATCCATCAATCACACAAAGGCATAGCACGGTAAACTTTTGAAAACTGAGTTCACATTAAAATATAAAAAGAAATCGATAATTTCCATAGAAATATTTAACAGCGAACACCATGAAGTTAAATTCACTATCGAAAGTATAATTGTAGTATATTTCACCACTTACTTCAATTGGTCAAACCTTTAGTTTAGTTAGACGAATGGTAATCGGACTCGGTCGTTTGACTGGAAATTTCCATGGACAGAAATTTCCGCAGCGTGTTTGTACTTGTTGGAGAACGACCTTTCCTGGCAAGGAATTGGATGCCAATGACGAAAGGTCGAACGACAATCAAGTTCGACACTGCGCGGTGGTGGAGGGTAGATGTGCGAGCGAGACAGCAACATATCACAGGCGAATGAGTTAGAAAGGGAAGGAAATAGGTTTGCTCTCTCATATATTTTATTGGGATTTGAATCACGGTACATAACTTAATATCTTCAATACGTCTATGAATGTCAACACGAAACTGGCTGTTTTCGATTTCTTTAGTGTATTTCATACAGGAATCGATTTAGTGCATTTTTCTTTGCGCGCGGGCGATTCACTATGCGCTTGAAGTGCCGATGTTTAGAATATAGATTTAGAATGCGGGTTGAAATTTCAACGTCGTTTTTTATAAGAAATATTCATTTTTTTTTTTATTTCCTTTTTTTTTTCAGCGAAAATATCTTCAATACCTACGTCTGTCTATGCATGTCAACACGAAACTGGCTGTTTTAGATATGTGAACATGTGAACATTTTCGATTTGTTTAATTATGTTTAAGGCACGGTGCATAGTGAATTAGCCCACGCGCAAAGAAAACTGCACAAAGATTCCTGTATCAAATACACTAAACATATCGAAAATGTTCACATATCAAACACTAGAAGTAGGTGAGACCTATCTAGCACAGCCAGTTTCATGTTGACATTAAATTATAATCTATAACTACTCGAACCCATATCGACCATAGGTTTTTTTATTGATATAGCAAATTAGGGTTTATTTCAGGTATAAAGAGGTCAGACAATTTAAAAGTTCGAACATGAGCCAAATCAGTTCCTGAGATAATTATGGGGTCGTGAGTTCATAGTTCGGGGCGAACCACATTCCGTACGTTGTGTGATTCAGCTCAGTCACACAAAATCAATAGGAACATATCTACATAGAATTTAAAAAAAATAGAAGTTAAAAACTAAAACCCGACTACTAAAAGGCTTAAAACAAGACCTGTTTATCCTTAAAATAGACTCATAGATAATTAATCGTAGTCGGAGGTTTATCAAATGCGAATGTGGTATCCTCCGACTACGATTAATTATCTATGAGTCTATTTTAAGGATAAACAGGTCTTGTTTTAAGCCTTTTAGTAGTCGGGTTTTAGTTTTTAACTTCTATTTTTTTTTGAGCTTTTTAGTAAGTCATTTTGGACGATCACCAAGAATAGAACCAAGAAGGGCAAAAAAAACACATTTTTGAATTTTTTGTTCTATTTGTTATGTTGACGCTACATGTGTTATACATTTTTGAAAAGGTCTTTTAAAGCCCTTTCATTTGATACCCATGACGATGGTATCCGATAATTTTTATTTTTAGGTCCACCACTTTAGGGCGCAGCACAGCCGCCATCTTGATTTTTTTCAAAATTAAACTATCCTATGTTACCTGGGTGATTAAGACGAATCCAACGACATCTCATTTGTTGAAATCGGCCGAGTAGTTTAGGCTCTGCGAGGGAACAGATGAACACACAAACATACATACATACATACATACATACATACATACATACATACATACATACATACATACATACATACATACATACATACATACGCTGCTAAAATCATAACCCTCCTTTTTGCTTCGCGTAGTCGGGTAAAAAGCGTCCCGTTTCTGTATGCCACGGATCTTGATGCGGTTTTCACCGAGATAGATTTGAAACGCACTTTTTTTTAAATTGCAACCGTACGAAGCCGAGGCGGGTAGCTAGTCTACACTAATATTGTAAAGAGCAAAAGTTTGTATGTATGTAGGAGGTAATCTTCGAAACTACTCATGCGATTTTTTTAATTCTTTCACTAATGGGAATTCTCTCTACGTTATCTATCGCTGAGTGCTATAGGCTATTTTTCATTGTGATAACGAAAAAAATAACTAAGTCTGCGCGGATGATGTCGCGGGCAAAAACTAGTTTACTCGTGGTTCGCCCCGAACTATGAACTCGCGAGTGTATAACTTTTTGCTAACCCCAACTGCGCAGGCGCGCGCGCATTGCACATAAACTTTACAACCCAATATCTCGGTAACCCCTCAACCGAATCAGTGGGGTTACCCTTGACGCTATTGCGAACCAAGTGAAAAAGTTTAAAAAATTATTTCTCTTTGAATTCGCATAGTAATGCTTTGATTTTAAATACTTTGTAATGTTTATTCAAAGGTAAGGCTGTTTTATTCAATAAAAACACAAAATGCTTCTTAATTTGTAAAATATTAAATTTTGTAAATTGCGCCATATTGCGGCCGCATTGGAAACATGCGTCAAGGGTAGAGGGGCAGCTCATGTTCAAACTTAAAAATTATTTTAATTTAATTTACTCGCCTACCAAATTTCATGATGATCCGACCAAATTTACTCAAGTTATCGTCGAACGAACATACATACAAACACACATACAAACATACATACATACATATATACAAACGTCGGATTGTTCCAGTAGACTCGGAGAACTTCGCACGCTTCGCTCGCTCGTTCAATTAACTTTCTGCCGGAGGTTCGCTCAGTACCAACGTATTAGAAGCCAGTTCTCAGTCACTCGATTCATGTCAATCTTTTTTTCACAACACTATTTTATTTTCACCAGAAAGTC
>CASGHI010000147.1:0-50421 GCA_949319315.1 Zelleria hepariella
GCATGCATTTAACGGCTCTGGTGGAGTGTGGTGGGTGTGCGTGCAGAGGCCCTGTCAAGTGTCTGTCAAGTATCTGTCACGTGTCTGTCAAGTATCACGTCGCTAGCGCGGTGTCGCCGCCGGCACTAACAAGCGGCCCTATTATAAAAGTTATCTAACTAGACTTAATAAATTACATTTTCAATTATTCAAATTGGCAGTGATTACGTATTGTACTTTAAAAGTTGAAAACTTTGCTTCTTACTTTACATTGTATCTCTAGAGTATTTATCGATAATGACAAGGTTAGTTTATTATTTGTTGAAATGAACTGATGTACGAGTTTATGCAAAGTTCCATGTACTTATTTATTGTAAATAATAATTTGGATTACGTAGCGGCCCCTGTGAGTCCGGTGACGTCACGACCGCCCCGAGACTGCGAGGCGAGTGTCGAATGTCGAGTGTCGAATGTCGAGCGTCGAGTGTCGAGTGTCGGGGCGCCCCAGCCAGGCGCAGGCGCTTCTTGTGTACAGTGGAGTCGCGCGAACAAACACATTGTAGATACATTGAGAGAAATAAACGCGCGGGCGCGGTCTATTGTTTGAGCTTGTTCCGCTCTCGGCAAAGCTTAGCCTAGGGGCGCGTTTACACTGGACGAGCGCTCGGCTCGCGGAACTCTTGCTCGACGGAGCCACGGGCTTGGCTTGGCGCTGTCACCGATATGTTATTGATGCTCATTATCCTGTACACAACCATCCTCCGTGTGTCACTGTACACCCTACTGTTTACGTTATAAGTTCTCCGCAATAGCGCTGAGCGCGGGCCCACCGGGCGGCTCGAGGCGAGCGAGGCGAGGCGTGTCGTCACATCGCTCCCCGCCCCGCCCCGCCCCGCCCCGCCCCGCCCCGCCCCGCCCCGCCGCGTCACGTCACGCGCGCATTACCAATAAACGATACTTTTTGTAACAAGTCTGATTTTTATTTCAACCCTTCTGATAATCTCCTGTAGTTGGAACGTCGTGAGAAACTTGACACCTGCGTCGCAGAGCACTGTTACAGAACAGGGCCCTTAGCCTGTAACACAATGGTGCCAAAATGGGCGTCCGGTTGACGATTTTAATTACGATTTATTGATGATGTCAGTCCAGTGTCGGTCCTTTTAATTTGAAGAATATTAGTACAGCAAAGAATATTAAGAGTCTAATCCTAGAGGATTAGTTCACTGGTTGTAGGAGAACAACGAAAAAATCCCGTTTTTGTCCTTCTACCTAGGACGCCATTGTGTTACAGGCTAGGCCCCAGATCTATCAGTGACAAAGTAGAGTTTATTCTCTCGACGCCCCAACTACTACGCCTTGATTCTAGTTTCAGATGGTCTTCTCCAATTTTGTAGCCGTAAGCTGAGTAAGTATAATTTATAAATTCAGTCTGTTTCAGCTGTAAGTTCGTTCGTGAAGTGTGTGCGTGTGGTTGCAGGTTGGTTGGTTGTCGGGCTGTAGCGGGCGGCAGGCGGCAGGCGGCAGGCGGCAGGCGGCAGGCGGCAGGCGGACAGACGGCAGATCGGCGCAGGCGCACATTGTGTGTGAGTGTCCCGCATCAGTCAGTGCGCGGACAGCGACGCGGCACCACGTGAGTACCACACTGCCTGCTGAACTTATTTGTACGTTTTGTAACTCGCACAATAACTTGATTGCTGTTTTACACACATATGGTGTTTAATAACAAACAAAATATTTGATCTAAGGATAACGTTCGGATTACTCATTTTCATAAAAATATTCTATGGTTTTTAAACTTAAACTTTCGTGAACACTGTACACACGACAGCACGTAGACACTTACACGCGTGCACTCTATTCACTTACGTTACGGGTGACTTTGTAACAAAAGTGTACACTCTGACGTGCAGTCGTGTGTACACATTTTTCTATTAAATCATGTAAAACCGTAAAACTAGTAAAATCGTCATTTAATAGAAAAATATTCAATGGTATTTTGTTTAGAAGAGTTTGAAGTTCATAATAAGTTTTTTTTTATTTGAAACGAATGCTGAAGTAATTTCCTCCACCGAAATCACGTTGCTTATTTTTAATTAGTTTATTGTATCATGCGCAGGTCATGTGTAATTTCACCCTATTCCAATCCACACTCTAATGCATCTCGTTTATTCACTACGTAGTTGAAAAGGCTAAGCAAACGTTTTATTTCACCACTCAAGGACGTTTAAATTCCTGGACCCAACCACCCCATACCGCAGCAAAAAGTAAAAAAGTGTTCCTAAACAGGTTCGCCGATTTGAGCGGGACAAGCCGAGGTCTAGCCTTCGACTTGTGCTATAAATATTAGCCAAACTTTGATTTGGAATTGTAATAAATAGCCTTCCCCGAATTTACGAGCAAAGGCGTGCGTTGCGTGAGCCATGTTTGTTTATGTGTTGAAACTTGAGTAGATGCATCGGATGCATGTATCAGTAGTAGGTAGGTACGTAAAAATGCAATTCGAAGACATGTGGCTAGAAACGCCTGAGCTAATATAAACACGAAGTATCAAAGTAAGCTTTTCCAAGCTGAGGAACGAAACATACTTGCCCCATTTATTACATCCATGATTTATCTTCTGAAAGCGCATATTGCGTTATACCTGCAGCACGCACCAAAGGCGTTATAATTTGAAGTTTTCGTAGAAAACGTGCATGAATTGGTTTCATCTCAGACTCTCAGCTATTATTTGATAACTAAAGATAACCCCTTGATACTGACAAAACAAAATAACGAGTGACATACTTATGGGTACCTACTTACTTAATAATATGTCGAAGTTTTTAATGCTTGAATAAAGTTTGAAAACAGTTTTTATCTCGTCATTGGGGTCAGGCGCGCTATCGCGGCGATGCGGCGGACGGGGCGCTTCCGTCCGTCGCTGGACTTGTCGGGACTATTTTTGCGCAACCCTCGCCGGGATATTGCAGGATAATACCTAAAAATTGCAAGCCACATCGCAGATAATAAAAAAGGACGAGGTTGACCTCAGAACTATTTTTTTTCTAAGCCGTGGTCTTTGTTTTGAAAATACATCTTTTGCGATTCCTCTCCATGTGTCGCTATGTTTGGCACATTGTATTTAGTCCTGTCTGTCTTCGTATAATCTTGTTACACAAAATGATCTAAGTAGCAGCCCACTAGAGGTCTAGAGCTCTACATAAAAGCTTGTTGCTGAAACATCTTATTCACCCGGTCAGTGTCGTTTTGATCCACTAAACCGTAAACCGGTGTAGTGAAACCTCCTTCGCGGTCGTAAAGTTGTCTAAATATAATATGGTGAAGTAATGCGCTCGTGGGTACCACGCACCCGCGCGGCGGCCTAATAGGGTTATCTCGGCCGCGTGACCCGCCCTCCATATTGTCATTATTAATTATTTTTAAAAGCTCTGCGGAAATGTTACGACTGAATCAACGCTTTGTTCTCTCTACATACTCGTATAACGTGTAGGTACCTACTGTTTGTGACATCCTCCTACAGTATCCAGTTGTCAGTCTCGGATCTGTCGCTATGTGTTAGGTCAATAATATTTAAATCAAACAAGTTCGCCAAATATTTGATAGAGTAACATAACCGGGAGCTTTTCTATGGCCTTTAGCAATGAAAGTGGGACGAACTCGGGTACCTAACAGATTTGTATAGCGCTGACCCCTCGGCTGCAAGACAGTTTATTACGACGCTGACACGAATTCATTCGCGCGGATAAAAGTAGGTCTTCAGCTGATGATGCGCTTGTGGGTCAATAGAAACAAATGGTCCCTCCCTACTGACTTTTAATATTTGTGTCAATATGCATGGCCCAATTCATTTGTTTGTGTTACATGGAATGTATTCACATCTGATTTATGTTCAAACACATTTTTTATCATTCAAGCAAGCTAAATGGATGGGTGATTCTTACACGTTCTATTATCTTTGTACACCATCATACGAACTTCTCCGCTCTTATGGATTATGCAATGTAATGTAGCAATGTATCGATTGTACCTATCACACACATTCTAGGTATACCTATAGTCAGTCTCTATTTTCTGAACAATGTTTCGTCAAAATGTTCAAGCAAGCCCCCTTCGCCTAATATGCTGCAAGTTCGTTCCTCAATCAGTGCAAGTGCTTGCCGCGCAAACTAGGTCGCTCTCTCAAAACAGCAAACATCTGCGCTCTAATGTTTAATGTTATTCCTATCTGGGGGCACGGCAGTGCCCCCGCCAGGTCGAGCGCGAAGCAAACACTGCCGTACCATCCTTTACTGGAACCATTTCGCCGCATTTTCAGGCCCCTATTTGAGAACCTCTGGATAAGACCAGAACGCAGAAATTTTCGTCATCTAGTAAGCTATAATCACATACTTAAAATCCAAAATTTCAAGTCTGTAGGTCATTTAGTTCCGAAGTTAAGCGAAAGCAAAGTTTCGCATTTATGACACACACTCACTCACTCACTCATGATCATCATAATAGAACTAGTACTTCCCATAAACTCAGAGAGCTGAAATTTGGTACACAGTTAGGGTTTAATGGGCACATAAAGGGAAAACTATAAAAACTAGGATAATCGAAGATCTGGAGTACCTGGTGACCCTGATTAGAAAACACAAGAGCCCTAATAGAACTAGTACTTCCCATAAACTCAGAGAGCTGAAATTTGGTACAGAGTTAGGGTTTAATGGCCACATAAAGGGAAAACTATAAAAACTAGGATAATCGAAGATCTGGAGTACCTGGTGACCCTGATTAGAAAACACAAGAGCCCAACCAAACTATTATAGATCGACATATACCGCCCTTACAAAAAATATTCAACTTGGTGGGCCGCTTCATTTGATGTCAAAAATCGAAGGTCTGAAGTATCTGATGAAGAACCCTCAGCTGCCCGGGAAGCAAAACTTCAAGATAAACGTTTTATCCCACTATCGGTTAGCGGCATCTCGCTTTACGCGGTGAAATAAAGCAAGATGGCGATAGCCGATAATGGGATAAAACTTTTATCGTGACATTGTGCTCCCCTAGCTGGACTCAGCTGTATTATAGATTATGGTAATACCCTTCTACTATTGGTACATAAAATATCGACTGTCATTGCAGAAATCCAGCGTAGTGGGACACATCTTCTAATTTTATCTAGCCTATAGCGTCCTACTGCTGGGCGAATGCCTCCCCTTTTGCTTTTAATACGCATATAAATAAAATTAAAGGAAATCTCTGGATAAGACTAGACTGGCTTTTATACTTATACTTACAATTTAACAAAAAGAAATAGTCGAACGATTAACTTTATTCTACTCGAACATTACACAAATTAAAAAACTGTTTCCAATAAGAAAATCTAATGAAATAAATCAATATGCCCACGTTTCTACAAAAAGAAGTGAAATCCCACCAAAAACATTCTGTAAAAACTAGCCAGGTCTCGATGGAGCTGCTTGTTTATTTCTAAAAAGTAATGAAATCTAGACAAGGTCGTGCCAAGTCTTAGATTCCTTACTGCGATTTCTTTATTATTATAGTTAATGTTGTGTGACTTGGCCGTTGAAGGGTATACAAGGGTACAAAACCAGGTGCTCCATGACACCATTACACCAATCTGACGCCAGAACCGCTTGTGTACCCTTCAACGGCCAAGTCACACAACATTAACTATAATAATAAAGAAATCGCAGTAAGGAATCTTAGACTTGGCACGACCTTGTCTAGATTTCATTACTTTTTAGAGATAAACAAGCAGCTCCATCGAGACCTGGCTAGTTTTTACAGAATGTTTTTGGTGGGATTAGTATGTTCTAACAGCAGCAGTTACTGAGGAATTATTAAACAATAGATAAATAATGATTGTACCTACCAAAGAGCATATAATACAATACCTACTATGTGATAAATAAAACATTCATTCCAACATCCCCGAAACGGTAAGCACAAGCATCAATTGATCCCACGGTTTGTGTAATATACTCAGTCCAAAATTACCCTCAGGTTTCCGAGTACATGCAAGTTTAACGGTTTTTCCGAGTAGTACACATGTGAGGACATGGGATTGCAGATTTACCTACTGAACAGCTGGAGCGGACCAAGCAAAGCGTCGCACTCAAAACATGCTAAAGACCAAAGTCGAAGATTTGGACACTCGAATCATGCTAGTAAAGTGGAGATGGGGCGAGGCGTCTGCGCTTGCGCTTCAGTACTTTGCGAGTGTCTCGTGGATGCCTCCACTACCTTCTCTCCAGGAAGGTGCCGGAGCTGTAAAGTCGCTCACTCACCACGTGCAATTCGTAAAACTGCTAACGGTTCAATCCCCGCTCGGGACACCCGAGAAGCAGGCTACTTGCTCTACAAGCCCTTGACTTGTTATCTGCCCGAGAAGCAGATTGGACTGACATGTTGGCACAACAAGAAAGAGGCCTATGCCGCATTGGGCTTTACATAGGCCCGATTTCTGAGTTAAGAATTTTACTAAGCACATACTTACGTATCGCTCTGTCACGCTTTTTTGTGAGAAATCTGCAGAGACAGGACGATACTTACCCATTTGCTTAGCAAAATTCTCAACTCAGAAACCGGGCAATACTCATGTGCTCTAAACTCAAATTTTTAAATTGAGTCCACGGAATGACAGTTGCTACAAAGGCTTTCTGCCGATTTCTGATGAGAAATTCGCTAAGCAAATGGGTAAGTATCGTCCTGTCTCTGCAGATTTCTCACAAAAGAGCGTGACAGAACGATAGTTAAGTATTTGCTTAGCAAAATCCTCAATTCAGAAACCGGGCCTTTATCTGACAGTATCATACTAGCAACTGTCATTCCGTGGACTCGATTTAAAAATTAGAGTATAGATAGACCGAAACACCAGAATCGGCCACTACTTTCCGCTCCCTTTGTTGTGTGAATTCGAATTTGATAAACACTGATGGATGGAATTGAAAGAATGATTGCACTTGCCTGTTGCACCCAATGCAGTTGTTTTAACAAGAGCCAATTCACTATATTAGTCATTGGTCTATAACAGGAGACACTATGGCCATTTGGTCGAAAGGCGGTGTTTGTCGGCTCAATGATATCATTAACAGATACAGAGTGTTTACGACAAGGTCCCGTGTTATGAGCGGAGCAGATGCGCGGTGAACTCATCGCGGCTCATATTGCATCTCCATACAACTTACATTTATACAGGCTGACTCAAACGGACTTTACGTACGGCCGGCCATAGTCACAGATACCCCATGGCAGCTCTTACCGCGCGCGGCATAAGGGCGTCAATCGAACAAAAAGGGGTACCCTAGCGTGTGGCCGACTGTACCTACCTGAGAGAGTGCTCGAAATATTGAGTGTTAAATTTTTTTTGCATAATTTTAACCGGCAGTCAGTTTGTGCGTTTAAGTGAAATATTTCACCTCTCAAACAGTTTTTTTTTTTTCTTTTGAAAACTTTTCCTTGTGGCATCCCATCGGATGCCCATATAGTAGATTCGAAATGTCATATAACTTTGGCTCATCCGTTACTCATCCATAAATTGTAGTTTGATACAGTATGCAAGTCAGCGAATTGCTTACTATGTTTTGTGATATGTG
This sequence comes from Zelleria hepariella, assembly GCA_949319315.1. Lineage (NCBI taxonomy): Eukaryota > Metazoa > Arthropoda > Insecta > Lepidoptera > Yponomeutidae > Zelleria > Zelleria hepariella. Next base: position 7,581 of record CASGHI010000147.1, read on the forward strand.
CACACGCCATGCAACTGAATAACTAGGTACTGTTGCATAGTATCACTTCACAGTGTAGACTGCCTTCAGTCCCGTCTGTGCCGGAAGCACCGGAATAGCTCGTACAGTACACAGCCGAGCACTGAACCTGCGGACAATACGCACACATGCGTCGTGCGCGCAACCGCGCGACCGCTCTGTAAGCTTTACGAGCTTTACGACTTTGTTTAGGCGGCGGGTGGTTGTCCTAGTTTAAACAGAGTCTAATGTAGGTACCGCGGTCTATCACGCCTCTTAAAAACGCTTACAGTTATCATCAGAAATATGGATACAAAGGCTTCAAGATTATGGCTTATAAGTTGTTTGTTGGACACCGCCTAGGCGGTTGTCTTATTTCCATACGAATTTTTACTGTTCAGCTGTTTGTAGCTGCAAGAGGAGATCCGAAACTCTGCTGCAAAATATAGGGATCGCTTGATGCACCATCCAAATACGCTCGCCCAACAGCTGATCTCAATGGATTATCAAAAACGGCTAAAAAGACATAGCATACAGGACTTGAAAAATAGATGCTAGCATCAAGTGCAATATGAGGAGATGCTCTTAATGGAGGGCACACTCTGAAAAACATCAAACATCAAAACATCTGATCATAGTCTAAGGACTGATAGCAGATAAAAACAGTACAAAAAAAAAGCTGTATGTAGCTCATCGCGAAAATTTTGTGTTTTGGAAATTCAGGGTTCTAAGAGACAGTGGACTAATAAATGCTGAAGAAGAAGAGATATGACAGGTCCTTTCTTAGCGAATATCGAAAAGTCTCGAATATTCGTTCCATATAAGTGGCACCAGGTGGTGAATGTGTTTGTCTGTCTGTTAATTAGTATCAGTAATATGTATAATTATCTAAGTATTATACGCACACCGCACAGCAATTTGTGGCACGCGCGATCACTACTGGCACTAACTGAAAATCAGCGCTGAGTTAGTGCCCTTTGCACTGCAACACACCGCGACATTACCTGAGCAATTTTCTTGTTTTATGTTTTATTTTTTTGTTTAGTACGTTATATTTTGTTTTTGTGTTTCTTTTTAGTTAAGTCTATTTTAAACTGTATTTTTTTTTTCTAAATTTAAGGTGTGTTTGTGTGTAATAAATGTCTTTTCTTTCTTTCTTTTCTTCTGTTTGTTGCAGGTGTAAGAATCAGCCGCGATACGATGAGAGGTCGCCTTCTACTGCTGGCGCTGCTGGTGGCGGCGTGCGTCGTCGTCGACGGGGCGGAGGTGAGCGCGGGAAATTGACCTAACTAACAATTTACTTAAATGTTTCCTGGCCCTAGAATTTGGGAAAGTAGATCAATTACATTACAACTACAACTACATACTCGCGAGAGGACACGCACACAGGTAGACTCATACAGCAGCATTGCCTCTCACTTTTCCCGCACCCCGTCTCGCTCTGGGTGAAACAGCTATAGAAAACAATGTTTCACGCGCTGGGCCATCGCCGAGTTCCCACGCTTGTACAGGGAACTCTTAATAGTGTACCTTTTTACCAGTAAAGCTGGTATATTTTTTTTAATTTGTTATGATGTCAAAAAGAGGAGCGGGGCCGCCTGAGACAGGTAGCAATATACTCACTAGGAGGTGCCACCCAGTCCAGTTGAGTTATTTTGAAAAGAAAATAAACTATTCATTTTCACTAATAGAAGCAACTCCGTATCGGCTTCCTGGCAAGACCGCTACGGAATCCCTTGAAACTTTAAAAAGTTAGCGAGTCTGTGAAATGAAGGGTGACCTAACTAAAGTAAACGCTCAACTCACCAGCATAAGCGACGCAGACACCGGCGCCTGCGCACCACCTCCACCACGGAGGCGCCGCGCGGGGGGGACGCGGGGGTCGGGGGGGACAGCCCGCGGCCGGAGGGGGAGCAGCTCGAGCTGGCGCAGGCTGAAGCCCTGGACGAGAGGAGACGACAGGTAAGATACTTGACCCCATTACTACTACTGATGCCATCATTTTCAGCCCAATTTGCCCACTGCTGGGTATAGGCCTGATGCCACCATCATTATGTTATCCTCTTGTCAGTGCAGCATTCTCCATGCACTTCGATCACCGGCCAGTTCCTTCGCAGCCTGGTACGTCACGACATCCTCATTTCCTTCCATTCCATTTATGATTTTTCGTGACGTAGCAAGTGTAGCCAGCAGCTTTCCTCTTCTGCATGATGACTACTGATGTACCACTCAGATTTAGAAGAATAATCGGAAACTACACGAAAACCTCGGTCTCAGGATCTATTTTTGCTAGCATCAATACCACTGGCACATGCCACAAGAAGCTGTTTTTTTTTTCTGCCGACGAAAATGGTCTGCGATTATTCGCTTCTTGTGATGGAGGCTGAACAGATAATGTTGATGAGTACTCTACAATAAAGACTAACCCATGCACGATGTACCAATGTGTCTTGTGTGTTACAGGAACTGGAGCGAGCGCGAATCAACGAGGTGGACGGTGGAGCGGGCGAAGGAGACGATGGCCTCGTGGACGGTCAGTTGCTGCTTCAGGAAGAAGACTTCCTTACTTATACTAATATCTCGCGCTCACAGTCCAGCTCACAGTCGGACTAGCCATTCTTAATCAATTGGCAAAGTTAAGCAACATCCCTGGACTGACCCCAGTGATGGATGACCGCTAGTGGTTATAATATCTGAGCGCTTCCGTGCTTCGGAAGGCGCGTTGAACAGTTGGTCGCGGTGGTTGTTGATTAATAATAATCGTTAAGTCATGTCAGAGGCCCTTTGGGCGTCCTAAAAACTCTTACACCATGGGTGGCAATACGATTACCTACCTACTGATATCTTTTAATAGATGAATAGACATGTAATATAACGCTTTGTTTCCAGACCCGTGCCTCCGCGTGCACTGCAGCGCGGGGCGCGTGTGTGAGATCGACGAGCACGGCGAGGCGGCGTGTAACTGCATCCGGGACTGTCCCTTCGAGACCGACCACCGCCGGAAGGTAGCTGTCTCTTTATACTGGCCCGAGCCTACTTATTGGTAGCATTATCAGCAGAAAACACTATCAACATTGACTCGTTAGCACTAGCGACGACGAGAAGCGTTGGGAGGAATACGCTGCTAAACTTGGCTCAAACCAAGTGTGGTTACTCTGCACACCCTTGTGACAAGGTCTGATGATAGACCTATTACGCGTTATGGCCTCCTGCCTTTCTAGTACCCAAATAAATTATGTTCAAGATCTGTGTTGCGTTGCAACTAAGGAGTGTTAATTTATAGTTATTTATTAGCAACAAGTCTTAATTCTAGGGTGATGTTCTTGCCCATAGTAGGTATATTATTGTACGCTTTTGGCTCTCTGTTAATATTTGCCAATACGTTTACCGCAGGCGTTAGCGTCATATCAATAGAACAGATTGTCTTTGGCCACTTCTTTATCGGCACTAGAACAGGCAACATAAGCTTTCTTTTTGTTAAATTTTGACTAATTAAAACTGTTTCTACCATAAGCATGACAAGGAATTGCAAAAGAGTAACGTGTGTTGTGTCTGCCCGCAGGTGTGCACCAACCACAACGAGACGTGGTCGTCGGACTGCGAGGTGTACCGGCAGCGCTGCATGTGTCTGGAGGGCAGCGAGCTCTGTCGCGGCCCGCAGTACCACCATGTGCAGATCGAGTACTACGGCGTGTGTCGCGAGATGCCGGTCAGTACTGCCCGGGACCGCTGGTACCCAGCCAGCCAGCGGCTGCTTCGACCAACGTCTTGAAGACTCAGTTATACTTGAGACGATCTAACGCGCTATATTCCTTTTGTAAACACACCAGCCTCAAAGTTCTGGACATACATCGGGCGACCTACACTTTCCTGCAAAAATCCACGATACTCAACATGTGTAGGGTCGTTCGAAAGTTTCTGGGCAAAAAGCATGAACTCTAAAGCCTACATCATCATCATCATCATGTATCTCTTTAATTTAATAGGCTTCGGCCCGTGGCAATCTATACCTCTCTTAAAAGAGTGAAAATACAATAAAAACATAATTAAATTACAGGGTGTACAACATGCATTTTCTGCCAAACTATTTTATGTAGACCGACGTAATAGCGTGGCCTGCAAAATCGTTACCGTCTGTCATGAATGGACATGTTTTTTTGCTGCAAATACTTATGTACTTATTTTCAAACACCCTTGGTAACGCCTTTTATTGCCACTTCCATTTCAGCGTTCAAAGAAGTGTGTCGCAGATGTCGCTCATAATCATAACCTCCCCCTTGCAGACCTGCTCCGAGAGTGAGATGTCTGACTTCCCGCGGCGCATGCGCGACTGGCTCTTCAACATCATGCGCGACTCCGCGACACGACACGAGCTCACGCCGCACTACCTGCAGATGGAGCGAGAGGCTGAGAGCAACCTCACTCGCCGCTGGACCAACGCGGCCATTTGGAAGTGGTGCGACCTGGACGCGCATGACAACGACAGGTCTGTCCTCTCACACACATCTGTGTCATTATGCGAGCCAAATATAATTGATTTCAATATTTAAATGCCAGGCGCCCTCGCGAGAGCACATCCATGCTAAGATAACGTTTGAAGTAATGTGTCCCAAACTGAATCCCAATCGTTCCAATCACTGTACAATCACCAACATCGCGAGCTCTGCGCGAATGAGGGCAACCTGCGCCTCAGACGCGCCACAATGGGTTTGTTAGTTACATCGCTCACACCACGGACTCGCGCCGGTACATTCTACACTGGGTTTTCACTGACCCGACCACATCTGACACAAGTACCGAGCTGACCCGTTGATAAAATGTTAAAAGAATGATTTTCTTCACTGGATCATAATCCTAATAGTTCGTTTGTTTGTTCGTTGGCAGGTTCGTGTCCCGCCACGAGTTGTTCCCGATCCGCGCTCCGCTGATGTCCCTCGAGCACTGCATCGCGCCCTTCCTGGACCAGTGTGACGAGGACTCGGACCATCGCGTCACTCTGGCCGAGTGGGGCAAGTGTCTGCAGTTGGACGAGGTAATCACTCACACTAACTATAGCCAAGCCTTCCTGGACCAGTGTGACGAGGACTCGGACCATCGCGTCACTCTGGCCGAGTGGGGCAAGTGTCTGCAGTTGGACGAGGTAATCACTCACACTAACTATAGCCAAGCCTTCCTGGACCAGTGTGACGAGGACTCGGACCATCGCGTCACTCTGGCCGAGTGGGGCAAGTGTCTGCAGTTGGACGAGGTAATCACTCACACTAACTATAGCCAAGCCTTCCTGGACCAGTGTGACGAGGACTCGGACCATCGCGTCACTCTGGCCGAGTGGGGCAAGTGTCTGCAGTTGGACGAGGTAATCACTCACACTAACTATAGCCAAGCCTTCCTGGACCAGTGTGACGAGGACTCGGACCATCGCGTCACTCTGGCCGAGTGGGGCAAGTGTCTGCAGTTGGACGAGGTAATCACTCACACTAACTATAGCCAAGCCTTCCTGGACCAGTGTGACGAGGACTCGGACCATCGCGTCACTCTGGCCGAGTGGGGCAAGTGTCTGCAGTTGGACGAGGTAATCACTCACACTAACTATAGCCAAGCCTTCCTGGACCAGTGTGACGAGGACTCGGACCATCGCGTCACTCTGGCCGAGTGGGGCAAGTGTCTGCAGTTGGACGAGGTAATCACTCACACTAACTATAGCCAAGCCTTCCTGGACCAGTGTGACGAGGACTCGGACCATCGCGTCACTCTGGCCGAGTGGGGCAAGTGTCTGCAGTTGGACGAGGTAATCACTCACACTAACTATAGCCAAGCCTTCCTGGACCAGTGTGACGAGGACTCGGACCATCGCGTCACTCTGGCCGAGTGGGGCAAGTGTCTGCAGTTGGACGAGGTAATCACTCACACTAACTATAGCCAAGCCTTCCTGGACCAGTGTGACGAGGACTCGGACCATCGCGTCACTCTGGCCGAGTGGGGCAAGTGTCTGCAGTTGGACGAGGTAATCACTCACACTAACTATAGCCAAGCCTTCCTGGACCAGTGTGACGAGGACTCGGACCATCGCGTCACTCTGGCCGAGTGGGGCAAGTGTCTGCAGTTGGACGAGGTAATCACTCACACTAACTATAGCCAAGCCTTCCTGGACCAGTGTGACGAGGACTCGGACCATCGCGTCACTCTGGCCGAGTGGGGCAAGTGTCTGCAGTTGGACGAGGTAATCACTCACACTAACTATAGCCAAGCCTTCCTGGACCAGTGTGACGAGGACTCGGACCATCGCGTCACTCTGGCCGAGTGGGGCAAGTGTCTGCAGTTGGACGAGGTAATCACTCACACTAACTATAGCCAAGCCTTCCTGGACCAGTGTGACGAGGACTCGGACCATCGCGTCACTCTGGCCGAGTGGGGCAAGTGTCTGCAGTTGGACGAGGTAATCACTCACACTAACTATAGCCAAGCCTTCCTGGACCAGTGTGACGAGGACTCGGACCATCGCGTCACTCTGGCCGAGTGGGGCAAGTGTCTGCAGTTGGACGAGGTAATCACTCACACTAACTATAGCCAAGCCTTCCTGGACCAGTGTGACGAGGACTCGGACCATCGCGTCACTCTGGCCGAGTGGGGCAAGTGTCTGCAGTTGGACGAGGTAATCACTCACACTAACTATAGCCAAGCCTTCCTGGACCAGTGTGACGAGGACTCGGACCATCGCGTCACTCTGGCCGAGTGGGGCAAGTGTCTGCAGTTGGACGAGGTAATCACTCACACTAACTATAGCCAAGCCTTCCTGGACCAGTGTGACGAGGACTCGGACCATCGCGTCACTCTGGCCGAGTGGGGCAAGTGTCTGCAGTTGGACGAGGTAATCACTCACACTAACTATAGCCAAGCCTTCCTGGACCAGTGTGACGAGGACTCGGACCATCGCGTCACTCTGGCCGAGTGGGGCAAGTGTCTGCAGTTGGACGAGGTAATCACTCACACTAACTATAGCCAAGCCTTCCTGGACCAGTGTGACGAGGACTCGGACCATCGCGTCACTCTGGCCGAGTGGGGCAAGCCTTCCTCGGTCCACCGCGTCGCTCCGCCCAGTTCCTAACAGGGACTATAATTATCGGAAAATAACACAAATTGGTAACCGTAGCAGGTGTACCTACTGAAGACTACCTAGACAGGGGACTATTCAGATACAATAATTTTAGAGATGTACGTAGACAAGTCAAAACCACTCTTCATTAAGATACGTCAAACAAAATGTGTGATGGATTGATGACTTCGGAGATTAAGTAATGCTTTGTGTTTCGTTGCAGTACGAGCTGGAAGACCGTTGCGATGAGTTCACCGAGGAGGCGCCCTGAGCGCGCCATCACCCTCCCAACACCACCCAACCAACCAACACCTACTATTACTAATATTTAATTTATGTACGAGTACTTCGTCGCAATCGACCGTTGACCGTTGCCATCCCAGCCCCCTTAGCACGTTACCATTTTGCCTACTCTCAACTGTCACCTTAGCCACTTAACACTACTGAGGTGACAGTTAACAGTGGCTAAGGTGACAGTTGAGAGTAGACAAAAGGCCAGCGTGCGAAGGGGGCAGGTGCATGGATGTGCAGTCAAAATAAAAAAAATAAGTGCATGCGTTGCGCCAACTTTTCTATTTCCATGTATTAACGATTGCTCCAAATTTTTTCAATATTAGGATTAATTTGTAAAATATTTTTGTACAAAGCTACAGAGTTAAAGTTGGCACATTAAGGATATGCTGTCCCTCTTGTGTTTTCCACGCACGGAAGGACAGGGTTGCATGCACGACCGAGTTACATGTCCCAACTTTAACGAGTCAGCTATAGGAGAAATATAAATTTCTAATTGTAATTAAATACTGTAAAATACAATTTTGTACCGTATACTAGTTCTAAGCATGCTGTGATTATGGTGTCAATGTTGAATAAATAAACGATACTTTAAAAAAATGTGGTAAGATTTTAAGTCTATTCTATTTCATTGCAATAACTTTTTTCTTATAGCTCCCAAAGACTATTCGTTAAAGGATGCTCAGAGTACGAGGAAACCAAGAGTAAAATATCTTTTAAGTACTTATGGTGCGTTTACACGGGTCGATTTTCGCCGCACGGCTAGTCACCAATCGAATTGCCACCCCATAAAAATCGAAGGTGACAGAAAACCTTCGAATGTCGACTTAAAAATGTACTTACTATAGTCGCCTGCGACTGAGCATTCACCCGGTCGATTTTAGTCACCAGTCGCTGTGCGGCGAGAATCGGGTTTGATGATATTTAATTAATGATGTCTACCGCGCTATATATAGGTAGATCAAAAGAGTATGAGAGGGAGCGTTGTATCGAGGACTTCAGACCCGTGTCTCCCCTGGTAGACCCCCTGGGGGAGAAGCTCTATTCACTCGATGTTGGGCATGCTTACCCCTCTCTCTAGGTACTTACATACATCAAGAGTAGAGAGCGGACTTGAGCGTTATTTAGTTCGCTATGGATGGAAGTCATGCTCCTGTTATAGCGACTAGCGAAGACAAAGCAAGCAAAGCACAGAAATGGTCCCGCCCGGAGACACGCATGCATGGCCAATTTTCATTCCATTATACGTGACAAAATAATATGTTGATAGATGTATGATGTGATGCTACATTTTCGTAACATGGAACGTTTTATACAGTTCTCAAATTTCCCGCTAGTTGGCTTGGCAGCACTAGTCAGAAGCTACCGTTTTCAACGGTTTTTATTGGCTAACCTATTTTTTGCCGTCAGGTTGTCAACGCTATTTCCGCCCGCGCTTGATTCTTATTGGCCAGTTTGTGTGCGTCATTACGCGGCGCCATTACTGCCATCTCTGTATCGGTCAGTCGATTTGGCGCCTTTCCTGTCTGTATTTCTCTGTTCACGAGTAGTGATTGTGTGTTACACGTTTCAAAATGGTGAGTTTTTGCAAGAATACGTGAAAATCAACTAGTGTTTCCACATTTTTATTGTTCAATTTAGTGCCCAGTGACGTGATCTATTGTCTGGCGAAGTTTCAACTTCGTACGACCAAAATTAATGGAATTTTCGTGGTTTTTAGGCTGGTGGTAAAGCGGGTAAAGATTCTGGCAAAGCCAAGGCGAAAGCAGTGTCCAGGTCAGCCAGGGCAGGCCTACAGGTATGTTTTACTTACGTGTTTCTAAATTTATTGCAAGAATTATAAACGTCTTAACAAAGTTCATAAGGTCATTAGTAATTATTGAGTAATATAAAATAATACGCATGACCCCTTGAGTATGGCGGCGGTCGTAGACGGAGAGAAAATCAATACTCAACAGAGAATGTTTGGCTTTGTTTTCAGTTCCCAGTGGGCAGAATTCATAGACATCTCAAAAACAGAACAACAAGCCATGGCCGTGTTGGAGCTACCGCTGCTGTTTATTCTGCAGCTATACTCGAGTATCTCACAGCCGAGGTAAGCAAGCTTCAACATGGCGTCGCGTCGATGCCTTCTTTCCTTGCTACACAAAGCTGTGATTAATAAAATATTGTAGGTAGGTAGGCGTGAATAGTCAACAAAATATACCTTCAAAAGTATGGTGTAGGAAACTCAATTATTTCTATTTACTCATTTCATTCAAACAAAAATACTCACAAGTTGTTTTGGCGGGAAAAGTGTACGTTCATTGTTGTTGGTTGTTGAGTTTTGTTTCCCAGCCTTGCTTTCATGCAGAGGAGTCTGTAGCCTGAAGGACCAAACATGAAAACATTTCCCACAATAGATAGTGCAATTTTTCCCTCTCTGTTGTTAGTATACATACAAGTGGGATAGTAGACAGTGCTGTATCAAGCTTTGATATGATCTGACGTGCTAGTCATACAGCAAGCTAACAGTCTCAAGGAATTTTCTAATCGTTATTAAAATTTGTTTATGATTAGGTGTTGGAGTTGGCAGGAAATGCTTCTAAAGATCTCAAGGTGAAGCGTATCACACCCCGTCACTTGCAACTGGCTATCAGAGGAGATGAGGAGCTGGACAGTCTAATCAAGGCCACCATTGCTGGAGGAGGTGTCATCCCTCACATACACAAATCACTCATCGGCAAGAAGGGGGGCCCCGGAGCACCTGTTTAATAAACGACTCATCCAAGGTATTGTGCATTAGCTGCAGCTAAATACCCTATTTTATTTATTTCTATTCTAGTACCTAAAGATGTATGCCTAGGTACATGTTTATAATTTTTTTATGATTCCCATTTTTACCAGACTGCGTGTTTGGAGAGGGTTATTTACATATTTGGTTATGGTATGGTATACCTGACAGGATACCTGTTACAGTTTCAAAGATACAGGTCTTTAAAGGTAGGACGGACTGTCAGGTGAGGCTTAGTAATAGGGTCCTGAGTTTGGAACCTTAAAAGTCAATATTTGCCAACTTTTCCCTAATTTGAGTGGTTTCACACCAGCTTCCTCATAATCCTTGTAGTTTGTTTCTTTAAAATATGTATACCTACCTAATGTGAGCATTTTCTTTTTCAGATAATTTTAAGCACAAGAAATCTGCAATTGCATTTGATACCGGACTACATTTCATTCTTGTATAAGGCGAAGCTGGTTTGACTAAATAGTAGTTCTATTAACAGACAGTGATGTGGACAGTGGAGTGATTCATTTTAAGACTTAAGGTTCTAGGGAATATTGTAGTGTAAGAAGATTTGAATATGATTGTATTAGAATTAAGTTGTCATTGAAGTTTGTTAATTCGCTAGTTCAAGAATAATTATTTGAATACTGTATAATTTTGAGACCCATACGAAACTGGGTTTAGAGTTCTTGAGTAAGCTTCTACAATTAATAATAGTGTCCAATTTAGCATTTTGTTTCTAAGCTTAACTTGTACAGTTCTTTCAACATTTTGTATTTTTTTTTAAACTGACATTTGGAATGATTGGACTGTTAAACGTTGGAAGAAACGATGTATTTTGTTCTTGAAAAAAATATACGAAAGCACTGCTAATAAGTTTTTCTTTTTCACTGAAATACCTACCTTTTAAAAAAACTTTCGGCTTGACATTTGATAGTTGTACAGTAGTTGGGAGCTGCATCCTTTAGCATGATGCAATGGGTCATCATTGTACCTCCTAAAAAGAACGCACATATTTAGTTGCGTACCGTAAAACGGGGTTACTTTGCACATCCAAAAATTGCATCCAACCTGCTACAGAAAGGGCTATATGAAATAAATAGCTGGCTTGATAAATGGCGAATAAAGGCTAGTGCTAGTAAATCAGTGCATCTGACCTTTACCCTTAAACGGAAAGATTGTCCACCCGTAAAACTTGGCAGCAACACCTTGCCACATAGTGAAGTCGTAAGATATCTCGGCCTGCACCTGGATCGGCGCCTAACCTGGAAGAACCACATCAAAGCCAAGAGAGATGAGATAAACATTAAATACAAGAGACTGTACTGGATGCTTGGTCGTATAGAGTTTATTGTCCTAGTGTTACACTGTCTGAGTGTAGGTAGGTTTGCACTAAAACAACTCACTATTTATTTACAGTTTATTTACACTAATCTAAAGAAGGAATATTATTTACAAAGTCTGAAGGATGAAGACACTATAAGTAAGGTACTTAAGTCTAAACGATTTATATTACAAATGTACAGCGCGAGAGAAGGCGAAGTCGTATGACGCGGAGACGCGGTGTGTCGCGAGAGCTCGAACGCGGGTATTATGTACGACGGTTGGTTGAGCACTGGCGGGAGGCGGCGCTCGCGTCTTTTGCCCCGCTGCCTGCGGTGAGGTGAGGAACGCGGGGGCGATGGACGCGCGGCACGCCGCTGCGCGCATGCGCTGTGTTGGTGTTGTATGGCGAGCGAGGCTTCGCTCGCAAAATACTGTAGATAGATAGGTAGCATAGCTGGCTACAATACTCCCCTGCCGAGACCGGATCACGGGCGATAGTAGTCACGGTAGTAGTCAGGAAATCTCACTCTTCTACCGCTTCGTGTTTCAGTTCGCTTTGGTTGCAGGTCTGTCGGTTGCTCAGACGTTGCTGATGGCCTCGGTATTGGTAGGTCTGTCTGTTGTTGATGATCTGTTGTGTCGCGACTCGGAGTTGTGGTGTTATCCGTTTGTGCCATGTATGCTGGCTTGAGTCTGTCTATTGTTGTCGTGGCTTCTTTCCCGTTTATCTCCAGCTTGAAGGTCTTTGGTCCCCGCTTTAGCACCTTATACGGACCTGAGTACGGCGACTGAAGCGATCGGCGTGCGGGGCCTTGTCGGAGGAAAACGTACTCGGTGTTCATCAGATCTTTTGGGATATAAAACGTTTTCATACCGTGCCAGGATGCTGGTTGAGGTGACAAGTTGGCCATGTGTGTTCGCAGGCGGGATGCGAAGTCGCTGGTGTCGAAGGTGAGTGATAGAGCTGGATCGAAAAATTCGCCGGGAAGGCGAAGAGGTTCTCCGTATACAAGCTCGGCCGCAGACATCTGCAGGTCTTCTTTCCAGGCGCTTCTCATGCCTAGCAGAACGAGTGGAAGGGTTTCTGTCCAGTTGGCGTTGTTGTGGCACATTATGGCCGCCTTCATCTGTCTATGAAGTCTCTCAACCATGCCGTTGCACTGAGGGTGGTATGATGTGGTCGTTCGTAGTTCGGCGCCGATGAGTGCTGTGATGTTACGGAACAGCTGGGACTCGAACTGGCTTCCGCGGTCTGTTGTAACCTTGTGAGGGCAGCCGAAGCGGGCTACCCAGCCGGCTACGAACGTGGATGCGCATGTCTCCGCCGTTATGTCTCGGAGAGGATACGCCTCAGGCCATCGCGTGTATCGGTCGATGACGGTGAGGCAGTATCTGAAATCAGATGAAATGGGTAACGGCCCTACGATATCCATGTGGATGTGGGAAAATCGAGCGGAAGGAGAGGAAAATGGAAGGAGAGGAGAGGTGGTATGACGGGTAACTTTGTTGCGTTGGCAATCTGCGCATTGTTGAGCCCAGAGTTTGCAATCGCGTTTGATACCCGGCCACACGAAGCGTTGAGAAATCAGCTTGGCTGAAGCTGAAGTGCCAGGGTGACTGAGCTGATGTAGCGTGTTGAAAACAGCTTTTCTGTATGTTGGAGTCACATAGGGTCTTGCAGTTCCTGTTGAGAGGTCGGCGAAGAGTGATACTCCTTCTGTTGTCACTTTTTGCATGTTTAATGAGGTACCGTTGCGAAGAAGTTCTTGTAGTTCAGGATCTGAATCCTGATCGGCAGCAAGAGCTTTGAAGTCTATGGTACTGGAGATGGTCTCAATGCGTGAAAGTGCGTCAGCGACTACGTTTTCTTGACCGGGAACGTGCTTTATGTCAGTCGTAAACTGGGCAATGTAGTTTAAGTAGCGCTGTTGACGTGGTGAACAGTTGTCTCTCTTAGTTGTGAACGCGAATGTAATAGGTTTGTGGTCTGTGAACACTGAGAACGTTCGAGCTTCGACCATATATTTGAAATGACGTATGCCTTCGTATATCGCCAGGAGTTCTCTGTCATAGGGGCTGTAGTTCTTCTGAGGTGGTGATAGTTTTCTGGAGAAAAATCCAAGAGGTTCCCAGTTATCGTCACGGCGTTGATGTAAGACAGCTCCTATGGCTACGTCAGAGGCGTCGGTGTAAAGAGCAAGGTCGGCTTGTGTGTTTGGGTGTGATAGAAGTGTGGCTTCGGACAATGAAGACTTGCAGTCTTCGAATGCTTGAAGCATTTCTTCAGTCATGTTCACCGGAGTTGATCCTTTCATGTTCGAACCACAGAGAGCAGAGTTCAGTGGGGCTTGTAGTTTAGCTGCATGGGGCACGAATCTTCTGTAGTAGTTTATCATGCCCAGGAATCTTCTCAGCTCCTTAGCGGTTTTGGGCACTGGGTATTCTATGATGGACTGGACTTTGGTGGTCAATGGTCGCGTGCCTTTTGCAGAGACTTGGTATCCTAAGAACTCTACTTCGTCCACACCTAGGATGCTCTTGGAGGTGTTGATTAGGATGCCGTAATCCTTGAGACGGCCAAACAGGGTTTTTAAGTGGTCGTGATGTTCCTGTTCGGAGCGCGAGAATACAAGGATGTCATCGAGATAACCGAAAGTGAAGTTGAGACCTTGCAAAACTTCATCGATGAACCGCTGGAATGTCTGTGCTGCGTTTCGGAGGCCAAACGTCATGAATGGAAATTCGAAGAGGCCGAAAGGTGTTGTTATGGCCGTCTTCGCGATATCCTCCGCATAGACCGGTATTTGGTTGTAGGCCTTGACGAGGTCCAGCTTGCTGAATATTTTACAACCAGAGAGTTGATACGAGAAGTCTTGGATATGCCTTATGGGGTACCGGTCTTCAATCGTTCGGTGGTTAAGAGCCCTATAATCCCCACAAGGTCTCCATCCGTCGTCTTTTTTGCGGGCTAGGTGTAGTGGCGAGGACCACGGACTTTCTGAGCGTCTTGCTGTTCCAGCCTGTAGCATATCCTCAAACTCCTTTCTCGCTATGAGCAAGCGGTCTGGTGCTAGTCGTCGTGGACGTGCTGAGACAGGAGGACCAGTAGTAACACGGATGTGATGTTTGGTGTTATGCTTTGGCTCTTTAGGTGTACCTGCAGGTCTGGTGAGGTCTGGGTAGAGTCGAAGTAGTTCATGGAACTGAGACTTGCCTGAGACTGCTTTGACTGACTCGACTTCTTGCATTTTTCTGTGCGGTACTCCGATAGAGATACTCCTTTTTTCGACTTCGGGTAGTTGAATAAATAACAAGTTTAAAATTAATCAGCAATAAATTAATTGTTTTTAATTGAATTAAAGTACATATCTTTATGTACATTAACTAAATATAGTGACTAGTTACCTGCCAGCTGTATTCCTAATAAACTTCACTGAATAACACAGCCTAAGTGAATTTCACAAACTGAAGAACTATGGACAATATCAAACAGTCAATCACGGAGCTGTCGAGCCTGTTCAGAGCACAGATGGATTCCTTCCAGGATAACCTGAACAGAGGCACCAGCACTGCATCCCCGTCTGCGAGCTCCGGTCTTCAGGCGGAGTTTAATACCTTCAAGGCATTTGTAGTCCTCGCCCTCAACACTTTGCAGCGGCAAGTTGACATGTTGGCCCGGGATGCAGATAGCATGGAAATGCGAAGCCGCAGGAAAATGCTTCTTATCCATGGACTGCCAGAGTCAGATAAGGCAGATACTCCGGCAGCAGTAGCAGACGCGCTCACTCAACGCAACATCAATGTTGGTGCGGGCGACATTCGGCGATCGCACAGGATGGGGCGCTCGACCGGAGATAGGGCTAGGCCGCTCCTGGTTAAGTTCTCTTCCATGGAGGCGCGGGATGGAGCCTGGTTCTCGAAGACCAAGTTGAAAGGGACAGGAATCACCCTGTCGGAATTCCTGACTAGGTCGAGGCACGAGGCTTTCATGGCAGCAAGACAGCGGTTTGGTGTCACTAAGTGCTGGACCAGGGAGGGCACCATACACATACTGGCGCAGGATGGGTCGCGGCATAAGGTGCACACACTGGCTGAGGTTAACAAGCTCGTTGCGGCGGACAGCAAGACTCCAGCGACGGTGCCTGCAAAGCCTGACGTTGCCAAGCCGAGCGTTGTCGGGCGTTCGAAGCGTAAAGTTGCTCCCAAATAAGATTTTTCCGGTGAAATCATGTTCTCAAGACTCTCGCTTGGTTCTGAGTCTGTGTGTGTGTATTCCAACCGTCGAAAATCTGTAATTTTTTTTCTAGTTTTTTCAAAGAACTCTCTTGTCGTGCAAGGTAGAAAGTTTTGTTTTTAAACGTCAATCAATCTGACAACTCAAACGTCAAAGGTTTTTTTTTTTTTCTTTGCGTTTCGTTTTTGCTTATTATTGATGTTGTTGTTCATACATTTTATTTACCTGCACCAGAGTATGCAGCTGGCGGGTGATCGGTTGCTATTCAGGACCAATTTATATTTATTTCAGTATATAATTTATTGTATTATATTAATATTAATTATATTTACGTACCTAGTACCGTCTCAAGCGTTATATGTCTGATGATGACAATAGCGATTATTTATCTTGCTCTTCATCGTCGGATGGTCTGAACAATACGGATGACAGTTTTCATAGCATTCCCTCTCTTTCTGATAGCCTCGACTCCCAATTTTCTGATTCACCAAAACACTTTAACGTAGTTCATATTAACGCTCAAAGCATTCCTGCGCACTTTTCCGATATGCTGGCAACCTTTAATGTAAACAACCTACATGCAATACTTGTGTCGGAATCCTGGCTGAAGCCTTGTTTACCATCCACAAGTTATTCACTTCCGGGTTTTCATCTAATACGGAATGACCGCATAGGCAGGGGCAGTGGTGGAGTGGCCATTTACCTACGAGCTCATATTCCTTTCTCCATAGTTAGTACGTCATCTCAACCACCACCCCAACATTCGGGAGAACACCTGTTCATAGAGGTGCTCCTTTCTCATACCAAAGTCTTGTTAGGTGTTTACTACTGTCCTTCCCGTGATATTAGCTATTTCTCTTCCTTTGAGACTATTGTCGAAAATTTAACTCCTCCCTATAGTCACACTATTATCATGGGTGATTTTAACACTTGCCTCCTTAAAAATGACCACCGTACTTCGTCACTTCAATCTTTAGTAAGGGCATGCAACATGAATATTCTGCCCCTTGATGCCACTCATCATTTCCCAAATTGTGCTCCCTCTCTTCTCGATCTAGTGATAGTATCTTCTACCCAATATGTTGCTGCTCATGGTCAGCTTCCAGCTGATGCCTTCTCTTACCATGACTTAGTTTTTCTTACATATAAAATCCGCCCCCCTAAAGCTAAGCCGAGGATACTTATGCAGCGTAGTTTTGGTCGTATGGATCTGGATCAACTTAGGGAAGACGCGCTGAGTACCGACTGGTCTGTGGTGGCTGGTGCAGGTACTGTCGATCATCAGATTGCCATTTTCAATACTCTACTCACTGGCCTTTATGATGTTCACGCACCAGTTAGAGCAGTTAAGATTCGTCACCTGCCTGCACCTTGGCTGACAGATGATATCAGATCTGCCATGCACAAGAAGTCAGCTGCCAAATGTAGATACAAGATGAAGCCAACCGACCACAATAAGAACCGCTACCTATATCTGAGAAATTACTGTAATAAGGTGTGTAGGGATGCACAACGACGCCATATTCATGAATCTGTTGAAAACGGTGACCCAGCAAAGGTCTGGAAATTTCTTAAATCCTTAGGAGTTGGAAAACCACGTCAAGACCCAATTTCTAACGACCTCGATGTCAACTCTCTCAATAGTCATTTCTCTTCTGCTTCCCACTTCGATGGAACTATTAAAACTAACACATTGAACAATCTTTCAGCAATTCCAACTCCTGATTTTTCTCCTTTCTGTCTAAGTCAATTCTCGGATTGTGATGTTAAGAAGAGCATAGTATCAATTACTTCCAGCGCTGTAGGGACTGATGGCATCAGCCGAAAAATGATAATTCCCATCATTGATGTAGTTGTTCCTATTATTACAGGAATATTGAACACATCAATTCAGTCTGGTGCCTTCCCGTCTGCTTGGAAGGAAGCCCAAGTGACCCCGTTGCCCAAAAAACCGAATCCTTCCTCGTTTTCCGACTATCGACCCATTTCCATCCTTCCATTCCTTTCCAAAGTCCTTGAACGTTTGATCCATCAACAACTTAGTTTATTCCTTAACAAAAATCGCCTCCTCAACCCACATCAATCTGGTTTTCGTCCGGGACATAGCACAGTTACTGCACTTGTTAAAATCACAGACGACATAAGAGCAGGGATGGATATCGGCCAAGTCACCATTCTCACGCTACTAGACTTCAGCAATGCATTTAATATGGTGGATTTCGACATCTTACTAGGAATACTGTGTTCTCTTAACATATCTCCAACGGTAATTGACTTCTTTCGTAGTTACTTGCGTGGGCGTCGGCAACGTATTCGTATTGATGAAACTCTCTCTGATTGGTGCGATACTACAGCCGGTGTCCCGCAAGGTGGCGTGTTGTCTCCTCTCCTCTTCGCAATTTTCATAAACGGCATCTCCAAAAATATTACTTCTTCCTACCACCTTTATGCAGACGATCTCCAGATTTATTCACATAGTCCTGTGGATAGGTTGCCCTTGGCTATTACTGAAACAAATGCGGATCTTGATAGAATTTCAGAATGGAGTAGATCTTATGGCTTGAAGGTTAATCCCTCCAAGACACAAGTTATCGTGGTTGGCAGTCCAAGAATGGTTTGTAAAGTTGATTGGGAGCACCTTCCTCAAGTTCAATTCGACGGTGTAGTAATCCCATACAGTGAGAGGGTGAAGAACTTGGGGGTCATGATCGACAGGTGTCTGTCCTGGGTACCACAGCTAGCGGAGGTGAGCCGGAAAATATTCGCTTCAGCGGCTTCTCTGAGGAGGTTGCAGAATTTCCTACCAACAGCAACCAAAATTGCGCTTGCCCAATCTCTGTTGCTTCCTATCCTCGACTACGCTGATGCCAGCTATCTTGACTTAACCCAAGAGCAACTTAATAAGCTTGAGCGCCTCCAAAATGTTGCTATAAGGTTCATATTTGGTCTTCGCAAATATGACCACGTCTCCGAGTATCGCGCTAAGCTCAAGTGGCTCCCCATCCGCTTCCGCAGGAATGCTCACCTTCTATCTCTTCTTTACTCTGTATTGTTCAATCCTGCCGCCCCCGCTTATCTCAAACAGCGTTTTATATTTCTTAAGGATGTCTACAGCCGGACTCTGCGATCAGCTCAAAGCCTGACACTGTCGGCACCAACTCATACCACAAGCTTCTTCGCCAACTCATTCACAATCACAGCTGTCCGGCTGTGGAATGACTTACCGCTACCTATAAGGCGCTCTCCATCCCCAGCTGTCTTTAAGAGCAAGGTAAAAGAGTACTACCTTTCTCTGCAGTAGTTATTCTAACTATCTGAGTATATTATGTTTTTTCCTTAGGTAATACGTAGTTAATTCCTTTCTCACTTTAAGCTATACGTATAAGTAATATATTATTTATGTTTATGTGTATGTACAATATTATACTTATATATTTATATTTTATATTTGTGTATGATCTATGTATGTTTATGATTACTTCTAAGTAGTGTCTTTTTTTTGTCATCAATTAGAATATTTATAATTGCACCGACTACCCGTCTCTCATCTCTTTAGCAGTTTCTCCGTCAGTGGTTGCCTGGAAGAGATTGCTGTTAGCAATAAGGCCGCCGATTTGTACCATTAATGTATTAATAATGTCTGTCCATAAAATGTTTTCTAGTACAATAAAGAATATTCTAATCTAATCTAGAGAGGGTGGTGAGGCCGTCGATGAGCTGGTGGCGTCGGCAGTCGACTAATAAATTATAAAAACTTAAAAAGTCGACTCCGATTATAGGCTTCGATACATCTGCGACGACAAATTTCCAGGTGTAGTCTCTACGAAGTCCTAGATCCAGGTGAAGTTGCAGGTGGCCATAGGTGGAGATGGTCGTGCCATTGGCTGCAAATAGCTCGTATGTGCATTTGGGGCGTCTTCCTTTAGTCATTTCGCGAGGAAACACGCAGAGGTCTGATCCAGTATCAATAAGAAATTCTATCTTACTTTTGCGGTCAGTGACAAATAGGCGGCCCTTGCAGGAGTGGCAGTCATCCGTAGCCGCCACTACTGACTGCCCTTGGCGTTTCCCGATTGGTCACATGGGCTCGTACATTTTTGCGCCTTATTCCTAAACTTTCTGTGGTACCAGCAGGTACTGTGTGTTCGCGAGTTTGACCTGGATGGTGATCGTCCATACCTGGACCTGGAGCGAGATCTGGAGTTCCGGTTTTGTTGCACCATGGTCGTGAGCGTAGCTACCTGTTTGGTCAGAGCCGCGATCTGTATCGCCATTGCTTCCATTGGCGCTGGAAGAGCTGCTTGTTGGCTCGCTAATGTGCACGGTGCTATCTCAGCTATCTGCGATGTTGGTCCAGACAACTCATGAATTCTGTCTGCCAATTCTGCCAGCTTGTCTAAAGGCATGTCTGTTTGCGAAGCTATTATTGTTTGAAGGCTATGTGGGAGCCTGCTGGACCAGATGGTTCGTAGAAAATTTTCTGGTACGTTGGGTCCGGCGAGGTGAGCTAGGTGCCGCATGAATTGCGAGGGCTTTCGGTTGCCAAGCTCCTCGTGCATGAGCAATTGCTTAACCTTTTGCTCCTGCGAAGCGGAGAGGCGTCTTATCAGTTCGGCCTTTAGGGTGCCATACATGTTCTCTCTGGGCGGGCGCTCAATAACATCTTCTACCTCCGCCGCATATTGATACTCTAGTTGCGACACCACGTAGTTAAATTTTGTGGAGTCCTGGGTAATGCCTGAGATGATAAATTGGCTTTCTACCTGGCTAAACCAAACCGAAGGTTTATTAGGCCAAAATGGTGGCAAACGCACTCCTACCCTGTATACATCCGATGCAGGCGCGGTTGCACGCGCGTCTTGGAAAAATTCAGCTGCGGTGTTTTTGTTTGGTTGTTGCACGGCGTCGCCGCCGCGCGCTGTGCGCGCTGTGCTCGCGGGCGCTGTTCTCGCCGGTGCGGCTGTACTCGCGGGCCTGGCTGTGGCGGGCGCAATCCCGCCTGTCGCGTTGTCTTCAGTATCCGACATTGTGTTCTAGTCGAAAGGTCACCAATATAGAGTTTATTGTCCTAGTGTTACACTGTCTGAGTGTAGGTAGGTTTGCACTAAAACAACTCACTATTTATTTACAGTTTATTTACACTAATCTAAAGAAGGAATATTATTTACAAAGTCTGAAGGATGAAGACACTATAAGTAAGGTACTTAAGTCTAAACGATTTATATTACAAATGTACAGCGCGAGAGAAGGCGAAGTCGTATGACGCGGAGACGCGGTGTGTCGCGAGAGCTCGAACGCGGGTATTATGTACGACGGTTGGTTGAGCACTGGCGGGAGGCGGCGCTCGCGTCTTTTGCCCCGCTGCCTGCGGTGAGGTGAGGAACGCGGGGGCGATGGACGCGCGGCACGCCGCTGCGCGCATGCGCTGTGTTGGTGTTGTATGGCGAGCGAGGCTTCGCTCGCAAAATACTGTAGATAGATAGGTAGCATAGCTGGCTACAGTCGAAATTCACGACTCTCACTCGATAACAAACTCCTCCTCTACAAAGTTGTACTGAAACCGATCTGGATGTACGGAATTGAACTGTGGGGCAGTGCAAGCAACTCCAACATAAAAATAATCCAACGCCTACAGAACAAAATCTTACGATCAATAGCTAATGTACCATGGTACATAACCAACAAGGAAATCCACGAACACCTTGCCATGAGCACTGTACAAGAGGAGATCCGAAACTCTGCTGCAAAATATAGGGATCGCTTGATGCGCCATCCAAATACGCTCGCCCAACAGCTGATCTCAATGGATTATCAAAAACGGCTAAAAAGACATAGCATACAGGACCTGAAAAACAGATGCTAGCATCAAGTGCAATATGAGGAGATGCTCTTAATGGAGGGCACACTCTGAAAAACATCGAACATCAAAACCATCAAAACATCTGATCATAGTCTAAGGACTGATAGCAGATAAAAGTAGAACAAAAAAAAAAAAAAACTTTGCACCTAGCTGCACTGCACCACATTCGTTTAATTACAATGTACCCTCCATATACACGACGATAAATTGACATTGCAAAACAATATTTTACCAAAACAACATTTGAAGATCATTCAGATTGTCACCCCACTAAGTGAAAAGTACCCTTGTTCTTCGTACATAACTGAGTACCTACTATGGTAGGAAATAGTGGCAAGCTGTCAAAACATAGTCAGCATAGCAATTCATATCAATGAGCTTTGGCAGTTTTCGATACTAAGTGTTTGTTTTGTCTAAACCTAAGCCCGTGGCACTTGGTACTCTATTCGTATAGTAATTTAACTGGCCCTGAGTGGTCATTGAATGGGTTGGTCCAATAAATCACTAACGTTATTGAATTTCGCATTTACCTCACCTCTGCTTACCCCTTTCAACTTTCAATGCGCTAAGATGTAATGCCGACCCTACACTCTCCACAAGGTTCTACGCTCATACGTGTAAAAAAAGGGGTTATCTGTGGTTTATTTGACAGTTTTCTTTCACAGATCACAAAGATTCTTTTCTTTGCTTGTAATCTGTGGTGGTCGATGTCGAATGTCGATGCCGTTTTCCTTTGCGTGCGTGTGAAATCGAAACAAAATTAAATTAGTACCTACGCGACAGCACACAGCATTTTCTCCGTATTTGATTGTGTGAAGTGGTGTTTATAAAATAATGAGCTCACGACACCGCGACAGGAGTCGCTCGAGGTCGCGAGACCGCGAACGCCACAAGGAACGCGATCGGGACCGCGAGCGCGACAAGACTCGCGACCGCGACCGCGACAAGGATCGCGACCGGGACCGCGACAGGCATCGCTCCAAGAGGTGACTCTTCAGGCACAACAGAGAGGAACTGTGCAGTGTGATATTGACAAGCGTGGCATTAACAGTGTCATTGTTCTGTTGCTAGGGACAAGGAGCGTGACCGCAGCAGGAGCCGCGACCGCCACAAGGACAAGCGCCGCAGCCGCAGTCGCAGCGCCACACGCAACAGAAAGTCTAAAGACAGGTAAGTTCATACTAGCACATCGCATTTGAAAGTATGTTACACCCTGCGAGCGAATATCAATCATGTCTAACCGTTTGCAGAGATGGCACCATAGCACTTCTGGATCAGATGGTTGGCACAACTACGAAAGCAACTGCGCGTGCGGTGGCAAACAACGGTGGAGTGAACCCCGCCACACATGCCGCTATCCTGGCTGCCGCCGCTGTGGCACAGGTCAGTTGATGTTAAAACACTTTCCATGCACAGTTACCAGTGGGCAGGTTAATTCACTAGTTTATAACAATTTTTCTTACAGTATACTGTAGTAAGAAAAAGTGAAGATTAACTTTACTTTCATTCAAATTATTTCAACCCTGTTTTCAGCACAATGCTATTGAGAGAGAGGTAATTCTAGTATAAAATTATCTGTACTTACAAAAATGTATGACATCCTTTATTCAAATTAAAATTATGATTTTTACACTTAAACTTTCGTAAGCACTGCACATTTTGTATTTCGTAAATGGTCTAAGACTGGCCACGGCGTCGCGAGGGCCGTCTCAGCTCCATGATTAAGGTCTCCGAATAAGAACTGAAACTAGTCGGCTACACTGACATAATACAAGTAAGTTTAACCATCAACGAAATATAAAATAATGATATTATTTTTAAACTTAAACTTTCATAAGCAACGCCACATTTTTCTAGTCTGCTACACCGACAAAACACAAGTGACTTAAACCGTTGATTTAATAGAAAAATTGTGATATTTTGTTCTAGAAATATGTTGGCTACATGGTAACGTAACAAATTCTTACATATTTTAAAATATTTGTTGTAATTGTGCCACAAAGGAATTTCTTTTCAGTTTATTTCTCCGCACTGATTACAATCCTGGCACTACTATAACATCTTCCAGGGTTACCATTGACATACATACAAGTGGGATGTCAGGTTTTGTTTGCAGGACTCTTCAGAAGGTTTAGCAGAAATTCATTACAGATTTGCATAAAACAAAAAACACTTGGTAAGACTAAAAGTTCAGCGAACCCTAATTTGGTCTTACCTCCTACATACCACCTGCCTAGTGTTTGTTTTTGTATTAAAATGTGAAATGACTATTTGAGTTGTGCTACACCTTGTTGGGTTGACAGGTTTATTTTCTTATTGTATCCTAGCTAGTGTGTATGATGGTGAAGAATGAGTCGCGGTGTTTGTTGGTAGACGTTTGTGGCGGCGCGGCGCATGACGGCGCCGGTGCAGCCGGCCGCGGCCGCCGCCGCCGCGCTGTCTGCCGCCACAGCCATCCCGCCGCCCACCGCCGTACAGCAGAAGCTGGAGCAGCTCCAGGCGCGCGCCGAGGGTCGCTACAGGGACAAGCCGCGCGCCAACCATCACCAGGACAACGACAAGGACGATGAACACGGTACAACAAACAAACAAACATTACATATTTGTATGCTGTGTTTGTATGCCTTTGCCAATGATCTGAAAATGGCAGGCAGGCAAGACACGAAATTGGAGATCCCATGAGATAATGTCCCAGGCACTGCAGCGCCGAGTGGTCTCTTCACCCATCTACCTATAGTGTGAGTGAAGGTGCCACTGGACGCTGTATAAATCATCTCATTGCGTGCGTAGATGCAAAGGCCGTAGTATGAGATTGGAGAGTACATGTCAGATGCCATTTTCAGCTTATACTTTGAACAATAAGGAATTACAAATATTGTTTGTTGTGGTGTGCAGACATGGAGGAGTGGGGCGCCGGGCCGCCCGGCGAGACGGCGGCGGAGCGGCGCGCGCGGCGGCGGCGCTCCCGCTGGCAGGGCTCCGAGCATGACAAGACCTTCATCCCGGGTCTGCCCACCGTGCTGCCCTCCACGCTCACCAAGGATCAGGAGGAGCAGTACTTGTGTGAGTATCAGACCCACGGACCCACTCTTCCATACCGGCCATCCATCAATTACGAAATATTGGAAAACTTTCTAATCATGCAAATAATCACCTTAAGTCATGTCAGAGACCCTTTGGGTGGCCTAAAAACTCTGACACCAGGGGTGGCCACTACCTCATACGATTACCTACCTACCTTGAGACAATTCAGCAAATATGATAATTTATGGATGGCCTTCATGTGCTTTATGCATCCTCCCGACTTATTGTTTTTATGAGTATCGCATGTAACAATATCAATGCAATAATAATTTTCTCCCCAGTTCATGTCTAATCATAATATCCAAATTTTAATTTTATTTCAGCTAGATGAATTGTTTGCAATAATGTTATTATTTCAGGCACGTCTCTTAAGTAACTCACAATTGATTTGATGAACCATGAGTGTATGAGTGAGCGCTAGGTGTCTGTAAAGTGTTTGTTTGTTTCGATGCGTAGGGAGGCTCGGCTGCGGCTGTATTCTAATGAGTGTTGTGCCGCGGTGGCCGGTGGCTAACCCGTTCCTCCACAGTGCAACTGCAGATCGAAGAGGTGAGCCGCAAGCTGCGCTCCGGGGACCTCGGCATTCCGCAGAACGTCGAGGAGAGGTCAGTGTCTGCACACCCGGCCCGTCCGGCCCGTCCGGCCCGACCGGCCCGTCCCGCCTGCTGCGGCTGTGGGCCGGACATCACGACCAACCAACCCTTACACACTAGCTCCACCCGGCGACTACCGCCGGCGCTGGAGCCCGCCAGTAAGTGATTATACAACCACAAAACAGGACTCAATAGTTTGTTCGACTGTAAAATGTACGTAAATAATAAGTTTACCGAGTTGACTGACAGTCATCAGTTAAGAAGCACAGTACATATTCATTAATAATGCAGATTAAAATTACGCAGAGCATTTTCTCAGAAAGTCGAAATAGACAATACAGCACCAACATTTTCAAAAATTTCGTAACAAGGCAAACAAATGATGTGATGAAGCAAGTCCATTACTCATCGAGTCTTACTGCTTGTCACGGGATACTTGTCAGTTTAAACACATCCCAGTTTTTATATTAATTAATAATACTGCTATGACAAAAATTATGTTGACTTTGTAATTAAGTTTCCTTTCACAATAGCTTGTATTTATAAAAATAAAATAGTCTAATTGTTCATTTGAAGTCCAAGGAAACATGCTCTTAAATGTGGTGAAGATTTCTATGCGCCTTAGTTTTTTAACATTGCGGTGCAGCACTTTTCTGTACCTATATTTATTTTATTACCTGTACAGGTACCTGTAAAATTTTACAACTGTTTATAAAATGTTCTATGATTTGGCAGATAGATCCAACCATCCAACCATCTTGCCCTTAATTCTCCAAATAAGACAGAAGATAGTGGAAATAATAATGTTATACAATACATGTGATATACCAAATGAGTTATGATTAAAACATTTGTGTATTCCTTACTAAACAGAGTACATTTATAATGCTGAGCTCAGGTGGTAGAGTTAACTAATACAATATTTTTAACTTTTTGCAGGTTAACTCGAAAGCATACAATACAAAGCCACTGAACAATATCTATTACTTTGATTGATGATCGTCTACTAATTAATGCTATTAATCCTAATAACTTATTAATACTCTTTCAGCCAAGAAAATAATAATGCTCTTTACTGACGATTATTTTTCAGGGCTAATGAAATTAAATTTCAGGTTTAGATGAGCCACTTCGCTCTCGGTACAGTGTACAGCGTTATAGTAGGCACGACAGGGAACAGTAGGCTCGCCCGGGCGGGACGGCGGGACACTCACACGTGTGGGGACCTAACTGTAGCCGGTGCAACGATCTGTGCTATCGTTACTGATTCATTATAGGTTGGGCAATGGACAATATTTCAAAATAAATTGAAGCTGAAATAAAGAAACTGTTTCCAGATTTACCTTCAAATAATACAAGAAAACTATTTTTTACAATATTCTGAAATTGTCAAAATTCTGGTAATTTTTGTACCGCACTGCGAATACTGCGATAGTACACCGTGAGTTTGGACCTTGTGAAGTGACGCGAATCCCGTTCATACTCCCGTTTCACGAGTTCATGGCATGTGTGTGGAGACGGCTTTTATTTTCAACTGTGATACGTCACTTCCGGTTAAAACAGTGCGACTTCAAAACTTAAAAATAACAATTATTTTCTAAGAAATTCAACAAAGGAAAAAATATGTATTTATTACTTCCTTCCACAAATAAAATCTCTGGGTTTTATTTTTGATATATTGTCCATTAGCCTGGGCGCACCGCAACTCCATTTTTATATCACGATATTTATGATTTCAAAGTCAAACCTTTATCTCTTTATTTCAAAATCAAAGCCGTCCTATTAATGAAAGTGCGCGCCTAGTCTATTTAGTTGTACTTGTGATGTCACTCAGGGCCACTGTGACGTGTTGTACGTGGCCCCGTGTGGTGGCGTGTGCACTGTGCAAGTATCTGAGCGCGGTCGGTCGGCAGGTCCCCGTCGCCGGAGCCGATCTACTCGACGGACGGCAAGCGGCTGAACACGCGCGAGTACCGCACGCGGCGCGCGCTCGAGGAGGAGCGACACCGCCTCGTGTCGCGCATCACGCAGATCAACCCCGACTTCAAGCCGCCGCCCGACTACAAGTAACTACCTACAGGCTACAGGGTGCACACTAAGTCGATAGCGGAACTTTAAGTAGGCTATCTACTGATCAATACAAACAACTTGTACTAGGTGGCGAAAAAAATGGAGTGAAAAAATATCAGCTGTTCCATACAAAACGTCGACTCAGTGCTGCGCCAAATGTATGAAACAGCTGATATTTTTTTCGCTCCATTTTTGTCGCCACCTAGTACAAGTTGTTTGTATTGATCAGTAGACAGCCTACTTAAAGTTCTGCTATCACTCTGTAGTATTGTGCTACTATATTTAATTATGTTTGTTCCTATGGTCTAAGTACACTTGCCTTCCGTCAATTTTATTATATCCTCGATCTACATCCAAAGGTTGTCTGGAAGAAATTGCTTTCAGCAATAAGGCCGCCCATCGTATATCCACTAATTAGTTGTAAGAAAATTCTTGATGTAAATAACTCTTTGATGTACAATAAGAGTATTCCATTTAACTATCTTATATTTGTCCCTTTGTATTCATACTGTTTCTCGAGTAACCATAGATTTTCTCTAAAAAGCCCCTTTTCAACATTTCTCGACAACGCGTCCTAAGGGGATTGCTATAAAGACTGACCCTCCCCCCCCCCCCCCCCCCCCTGCTCCTCCCCCGCAGGCCGCCGGTGATCCGTGTGCACGACAAGGTGATGATCCCGCAGGAGGAGCACCCCGACATCAACTTCGTGGGGCTGCTCATCGGACCGCGCGGGAACACGCTTAAAGGTACACACACACACCACACACACACCCTCACACACATACACTGAGATATCTCACTGCTGTTTACATTGTACGGATCCGTAGATAAGTTGGCTTTAATTTTACTAGTGGTTCGCACCGAACTGTGAACTCGCGACCCCATATAAACTTGACAACCCTATATCTCGGCAACCCCTCGACCTATTTGGCTCATGTTCGAACTTAAAAATTTCTTTTAATTTCATTTACCCGCCTACCAAATTTCATAACGATCCGACCAAATTTACTCAAGTTATCGTCGAACGAACATTCATACATACATACATACATACATACATACATACAAACGCCGGATTGTTCCAGTAGACTCGGAGAACTTCGCTCACTTCGCTCGCTCGTTCAATTATAATTTATTGCTGTTTATTACAAAAAGACTTTCTTAGCTATTACAAGAATCTCACAAAAGTCAATTCCGAGCCAAAGCCCGTTTTTTTTTTTTTTTTTTGTCATAAACCATGAGTTATCTTACGGAAATTTGTCAAAAATAAAAACTTATGCGAGGAATACTGTTTCGACATGGTGTACGAAACCCCTATTATTCTAGCCCTAGCTATTCCGTTGTATTAAAATAAATAGTCCAAGCAACCAGCGACTCATCATAGGATCCTAGAGGAGGGGACTTTTATTATGTTCACACACTCTGAGCACCCATAACACGTTTCTGAAAAAATCGCTTAGGTCCTCGCTCGCGCACTCCAGAACCCATTTATTGACTGAACTAAAACATGTTTGTGTGTGTGTGTGTGTTTGTTGCGCAGCGATGGAGAAGGAGACGGGCGCCAAGATCATAATCCGCGGCAAGGGCTCGGTGAAGGAGGGCAAGGTGGGCCGCAAGGACGGTCAGCCGCTGCCCGGCGAGGACGAGCCGCTGCACGCCTACATCACCGCCAGCGCCGCTGACGCCGTCAAGAAGGCCGTCGAGAAGGTACTGTGGAACCTACTATTCCTACCTAATACAAAACACTGTACTTTTCTTGAGATTTTTCATCATTGCCATCTTGGCCCCTACCTAACACTAGACTGTCGATTTGCCTGCAAGAACGTCTAGGCTTGTCGCTCGCGTTCTATACACCGTGGAATTTTAGTGGTTTTAAAGCCGAAGGTATTTAGTTGCACTCGTGATTCTGAGCCAAATTCCAAAATTTTACTTCAAAACGAGCGAAAAAAAAAATCACTTCCCAATACAAACGGCTATCGCCATTCGACACCATTTGTATGGAGAAGTGAATTTTTTTTTCGCGCGTTTTGGAATGAAATTTTGTAATTTGGCTCAGAATCACCAGTGCAACAAAATACCTTCGGCTTTAAAACCACTAAAATTGCACGGAGTATTTGTATCGTCTAATAGGCCAGTATTCCTACGGAGTTTACCTCGTGACAGTACAGTACACACCATAATCCACAAAGATCTAGCTATCGCTTTGAAATTAAAAAGTCATAAGTACAGTACAGTCAACAGCACGCTAACCCTTATACTTTCGTGGCAAAGTCGCCCTTAACGTAAATGAATTAAGTGCACACATGTAAGGATCGACGTGACTGTACGAGCCAGCACCGGTTGACAATCAAACAGGGTTATTTATTACGTTATTACGTATCTTACAATAAGAATGTTACAGCCGTTATTACGCAATAAAGTAACCTCTCGCTCTACCTCCTTTGCAACCGAAACCAACCTACGCAGTAGGAGCTATAAAATAAAATAAAATATAAAAAACATTTACAACAAATCTTTGTTATACTGGTGATTTTAAAGTATCAACTTTTGTTAGGACAGTTTTGAAATTGCACTAAAATTTAAAAAATCCACCTGAAAATCGATAGCAGAATACTTCCCTCATTCAATGCGAATGTCTTGACTCCAGTTAGTAATATGACGTTGCTTGTGTCTGTTAGATCAAGGAGGTGATCCGCCAGGGCGTGGAGGTGCCGGAGGGACAGAACGACCTGCGCCGGATGCAGCTGCGCGAGCTGGCGCAGCTCAACGGAACCCTCCGCGAGCACGAGGGGCCGCGCTGCGCCAACTGTAGCGGGACCGACCACAAGACCTGGCTCTGTCCCGACCGACCCAACGTCACCGGGGCCATCGTGTGCTCCTCGTGCGGCGGCGCGGGGCACATCGCGCGCGACTGTCGCGCCAAGAGACCCGGCCAGCAGCCCACCCTGCAGCCCGCTAACAAGGTACCGCCCCTGTCAACACTGTACCGCCCCCGCCACTAGGGCACAGTGAGCACGGTACGAGAGACCCAGCCAGCAGCCCACCCTGCAGCCCGCTAACAAGGTACCGCCCCTGTCAACACTGTACCGCCCCCGCCACTAGGGCACAGTGAGCACGGTACTAGAGACCCGGCCAGCAGCCCACCCTGCAGCCCGCTAACAAGGTACCGCCCCTGTCAACACTGTACCGCCCCCGCCACTAGGGCACAGTGAGCACGGTACTAGAGACCCGGCCAGCAGCCCACCCTGCAGCCCGCTAACAAGGTACCGCCCCTGTCAACACTGTACCGCCCCCGCCACTAGGGCACTGTGAGCACGGTACTAGAGACCCAGCCAGCAGCCCACCTTGCAGCCCGCTAACAAGGTACCGCCCCTGTCAACACTGTACCGCCCCCGCCACTAGGGCACTGTGAGCACGGTACTAGAGACCCAGCCAGCAGCCCACCTTGCAGCCCGCTAACAAGGTACCGCCCCTGTCAACACTGTACCGCCCCCGCCACTAGGGCACAGTGAGCACGGTACTAGAGACCCGGCCAGCAGCCCACCCTGCAGCCCGCTAACAAGGTACCGCCCCTGTCAACACTGTACCGCCCCCGCCACTAGGGCACTGTGAGCACGGTACTAGAGACCCAGCCAGCAGCCCACCTTGCAGCCCGCTAACAAGGTACCGCCCCTGTCAACACTGTACCGCCCCCGCCACTAGGGCACTGTGAGCACGGTACTAGAGACCCAGCCAGCAGCCCACCTTGCAGCCCGCTAACAAGGTACCGCCCCTGTCAACACTGTACCGCCCCCGCCACTAGGGCACAGTGGGCACGGTACAGTCGGCCACACGCTAGGATACCCCTTTTTATTTGATTGGCGCCCTTATGCCGCGCGCGTTAAGAGCTACCATAGGGTATCCCGGACTGAGGCCGAGGCCCGAACAGCCCCTTACCATACCCACTAAATACTGCGCCCCCAGCATAGCACCGCCGTGTATAATGCATTTACATTAGGCTCTATTTGCAGAGCAATGCACACAAGAGTCTTGAATATGTTGCCTTCAAATATTGGATGTGTGGACGTAGTATTCAGGACTGAAACATCTAATGTTATCATGAATCTGGGTTACTATACCTATAGTTGTATTTTGTCTGTGATGACTATTAATCTGATAAACTAATACTAAAGTGTTTGTGTGCAGGCTCGCATCGACGAGGAGTACATGTCGCTGATGGCGGAGCTAGGGGAGGGTCCACCCCCCGCCGCCCCCTCGGGGCCGCCCCCCCGCCGCTACCACCCCCCCTCGCTGTTCGCTAACGCGCCGCCCCCGCGCGCGCTCATGGCCCCGCCCGGTCAGTACACTGCACAAATGACCATACCTAAGCGAACATTATAATATTCTACCTAAACGAGCTCCTGCTCTTTGCATTCCTTCATTAAAGTTCATTAATGAGGATAGAACCGTATCTCAAGGTGCACCGCAAGCGGGTGACTGGACAAGTCTACCGTAGTATCTACAATGAATAAGGAAAGGACATTGGCGTAGACAAAATAGCCCCTCTAACTTAAGTTTACTTCACAAAATACAACAAAAGATATTTTTACAGGATGTTAAAGACGATCAGCTGCTTTCAGTGTTGTTGATTTATACAAATCGCTGAGCCACGTCAAGGGCCCTTTGGGCTGTTTAAAATCTCTGACAGCATCTATTCGCCAAATTTTGAAGATATATATTTGAACTGCTGATACTAAAGCTTATGGTGATTTGTCTCCAGCGCCGCAGCCTAACTCGTTCCCGCCGTTGCCGCCCCCTCCGCACGGTCAGGCCGCCCCCTGGCTTGGTACGTACCGCCCCTACCTATACAAATTACTGCATTCTGTGTCAGTTTGACCAAATCAGATTTATAAATAAGTTTTTTAAAAATGTAATTGAAATTGTACTAATTTATGGAGGTTATTCTACTCGCAAGTCTCTTCGTGGGTTACTTGCTCTTAGACTCGAGAGCTTCTTCGTGGGTGTAGGTTAGTTTTCTTGGTTCTGACTGACTGCTGTCAGATGTGGTTCGTGTTTGCCTTGTAGAAGCTGAAACAATGTGTAACGATGTTTGTTTGTTCGTGTTGCAGCCGGCGCGCAGCCGCCGCCCCCCGGCGCTCCGCTCATGGCCTCCTACCCGCCGCCCCCGCCGCCCGCGCCCTCCGCACAGGTACCAAACTAAACATTTACAACACTTTGAAACGCGATTTATCTTTTAAAGATTTATCTTTAGAAGATAAATCGATTTATCTTTTTATTTAAAATCTGCCACATTTCATGTGGCAGATTTTAAATATTCACGTATAGTGTGAAATGGAATTAAATGAAGTTTATTGTGTCAGAACATGGGTTAATACACTTAGATGCTATCGTTGATTATCACTAGATCTCCAGGTTTTACCTTTTCAGGTGTATACACATTATTACAATTTAATTAGCACTGTCATGTGTCATAATAATTGTTTTTTTTTCTGTGCAGAATGACGGAAAGCCGCAAAACGGGCCGGGTGGTCATAGCATGCCACCCCCGGGCAGTCACAACATGCCGCCCCCGAGCCATATGCCGCCCCCGGGACACCTGCCGCCCCCCGGACACATGCCGCCGCCCCCGCCGCATATGCCGCCTCCTCCGCCAGGTTAATACTAAACCATTGTAATTATTCATTTGTCATCAAAACAAAAGATACAAGAAAAAAAATTACACAAAAGAAATAACTCTTTAAAACTTTTGTTTGTGCTGTGAACTATTTACTACAGGGTGCACTCTAAGTCGATAGCGGAACTTTAAGTGGGATGTCTACTGATCACTACAAACGACTTGTACCAGGTGGCGAAAAAAATATCTGCTGTTCCATACAAAAGGTCGACTCAGTACTGCGCCAAATGTATGAAACAGCAGATATTTTTTTCGCTACATTTTTTTCGCCACCTAGTACAAGTTGTTTGTAGTGATCAGTAGTCAGCCTACTAAGTTTCGACATCGACTTAGAGTGCACCCTGTAGATGCATGGTGTTATTTTTCTGTCTGGCAGGCATGATGGCTTGGCGCGGCTATAACCCGCCGCCCTGGGGCGCCGGCGCCTTCCTCGCGCCGCCCCCGCCGCCGCCCCCCGCCGGTAACAACTAGCCGCCCCCTAGCACCGCCCCTGACTGCACGGCGCAACCCTACAAGTGAACCACTACAATATTGATTGATGAATTTTATTATAAAAAATAATGAATTACGTTATGTAATATAGGGCGCAACGGTGCGTGAGCATCACAACAACAATAAAGATAATATTATACCCAACAATGTGCTTTCACTCAGTAGAATAAAATACATCATACAAAACATACCTAGCCTATAAATACTCTAGTTTTTTCCTGCTTCTTCGGTAACGACGACGGGAAAAATAAAAAAATATTGACGTATTGACTTGTCTTTCCTATGGGCTAGGCCACAGCCTTCTTTTATCTCTAGGCCGACTAAGCTGTCAGGATGTTATAGGTGCTGGGCAAGTTTACTCCATCTGAAACAATGTCCCAGGCACTGCAGCGCCGAGTGGTCTTTTCACCCATCTAGTGTGAGTGAAGGTACCACTGGACGCTGCAGAAATCATCTCATTACGTAGATGCAAAGGCCTTAGTTTTTTTAGAGTTTAAAAAATAAACAAATATTTTATTATAATGTTGTCGGTATTGGTGCTTTATAAAAAACTACAATATTTTAGTTCAAATCATTTATTTAATAGCGTCAAAATGTACACAAAGCGAACTCAATACTGTGTTACTAATAGTAGAAACACTGCTAATACTCAAATATTATTATTTACGTAATAAATGCAAAATAAAATCTAACTAACATTACGTGTTATACATACAACGAAAAAATATTAAACAAATTGTATTATTCAAATAAAATGTTCCTTAAACTTACAAAACTAATGATCATCACAATAAATAAATATAAGGAACTTGTAGAGCAGGCTCCCCGAAGGTTTATTGTTTACTGACAATATCCGAAGTTTGCGCGATTCTCACCTACCGACATTCAACACACACCTCGTCAGATCTTGAGATTCTAGAAGGCGAAAATAGTTAAACTGCCTCATTCGGCATAGATGGATTACAGCTTGAAAACTTTTAGTAAGTTTGAACTGAAACGAGCGAGAACCGCGCTTATTGTACAATGTACACCCTTATAACATTCGTATTTAACACATAATGTAAAATTAACTCGGTTTTATGACAAAACCCGTAGTTTCCGCATTTCTGACAAATAAACCGCGGAGCCTGCACTATTCACTAAATTACAAAATAGCACATCATAAGTATATGAGCGTTTCTCTTTTTTTTTACCACAACACGTTTGACTCATGTCCGGTGGGTTAGAAGACGTATAACTTTGTTGTTATATAAAAATTGCTGATACTTGTGTGCTTATATGCTTCTTTAATTATCATATTAATCAGAAAAAAATATGACACTATGTTAATAGACTGAATATCTAGTTAAAAATCAATTAATTACTAACCATGGAAATGCCCAATGTATGAAAAGTCAAATGTCCCACCTAACAAATTGTTCATTGAAACTTAAATATTTTTAAAAAGTTCTATGAAACCATCCCCGTATTTTGGTTTTAAAACGTGTTGAGAAGTATAAAGATCCACATTTCAATGGCATTTTAAGGGATTTATTCGTGTAACTGAGGGAAAAAATCTATTTTATGTGTGTCCCGAAAAAGTTCCAAACCAGAGTTCAGACTTTGTGACCCACTTTAGAGCCACAAGAGGGTAAAAATTACCATTTTACTAGAACTTTTTCGAATCTGGCCACTCTACAGTATGCCACAGAAAGCCGCAATATTCGTTTATGTGTCAGTGTTGCCACTGGGACAAGGCCATAACGGCGCGTCTACCTTGGTCCTCTAAGCAACTTCAACTTTGTGACCAGGATTCTAGGTAAGTTGATTAGAATTTGTCACATGTTTCTATTGTAGCATAATGCTCAACTACCTGACACTAAATTAAGTCATAGTAACAGTGGTTACTTGTCTTGTAGTTCCAATAATATTTTTTTGAAAAAGTAACCGCACTATATGTGACCGTCCATTTTGCAACTTTTCTGTGGTCACGTATGCGACGGAATATTGAGTCACAAAAACTGAACTATTAAGGTACGCTTACATTTTAACAGCTCAAGAAAATGCCTCTAACATCGGCCAAAAAAAACAAGGCGCTAAAATAGAAGCAAAAAACAGAAGAAAGCAAGGAAGCGACTAGATAAAGGCCCAGATATAGGCATAATTTGCGCCGCCAATGAAAAAAAAAATCATATCTTCATTTTGGATGCGTTTTTTGCTAAAAACGCGCCCAAAAAGAAGATATTTTTTTTTTTACAATAATAGTTGTAAAATGTTTTCTAATATTTAAAATATAATGTGTTTGTGTTTTCGAATCCGTCATTTATTTAAACTTACTTTCTTTTTGATTAAAATATATTGCGTAGTAGAGATGGAGCCTTATAAGATCTTTTTTGTAACCAACGGCTTCTTTTTTGTGACTGTCCCACACTTTTGTTTTTAGTAATTCAATTTAAAGTACTAATTTATTAATTTAAGATAATGAAACTTATTTTGAAACTAAAGAAATACTAAACATATTAGGAAAAAATAAGTATTTGTTCATACAATGATTATTTTTGAAGTTATTGAAAACTTTAACATAAATTTTGGTTGAAGGTTACAAAAAATAATCTAAACCCTGATTCTGAAACTATTTTCAAGTTTTCATGATCTTTTTCAGGAAATATGATTAAAATGGTTGATTATCTATTAGATTTAGATCATTCTGATAATAGAAACTGCGACTTTATAGTATTTTTCATACAGAGAAGGAGTCACAAAATTGGAACCCTTAATCTACCTCTATTTAGTAATTATTATTTATTTCCCAAAATCTTCATTAAATTGGAGTTTCTTATGAAAAATCCAATAATATATTAGTTAAGCAATCGGAATTCATACAGAAAAGGATCATATAAAGATATTTTTAATTTCAGCGAACTTTTGAAAGTGTGGTAAAAAATTTGAGAACTGCTCATATCGCAGCCCGCAGGCGAGGCCATCGCACTTCTGTATCAAATCTAAACCTTTTCGAGATGTAAATAAAGCTCATTGATATCTAATGTATAAGGGGAGCCGCGAGCCGGGAGGGGCGGGGGGCGGCGGCTCGCGCTCCGCGAGTATCACAAACTTTCATAAATATTCTTATTTTCATGTCACAGAAAAGTCCTGTCATACTTGAGGGGCCGGTGTACGTACACATTTTATTTAACAAGTAACTTTTAAAAATCTCTTACAAAATATCGGTTACACATTTAGGAGATCGAATTGTATATAAATTTTTAGATTTCATTTTTTCTCACAGTTGTAGTCGTTTTTATTGATGAGTAGAATATCCCCCTAAGTCTCACAGGATTTTGTTGTAAGGCTCCTTGTATCTATCTCTACTGGTCACTGGTCGGTGCTTGTCTGTTTGTGTGCGGGCGGGGGGCGGAGGGCGGAGGGCGGGGGGCGGAGGGCGGTACTCATCGCGCCTCCTTGGCCGTCAGTTTGTCGATGAGCTCCTGCAGCGGCGCCAGCTCGCGTCGCTCGATCAGGTTGAACTCCTGCGCAGGAACAAAAAAAAAACACTTTATAGTTGATGGTTATCAGAACATTCTAATAAGCAATATTATGTCGATATTGGACCGATGGTGTCGCTGTACCAAGCCAGTATCACCGCAGTCTGTTCCACTTTAGAAGGCGTGAGAGAAGAGAATTTTCCCTGAGACCTCTCGATGCTAAAATATAAAAACCAGACGTGGGCGTAATCTGTCGATCAGTAGTTTGCACTAATAAGATCAACCGTCACTTGCTCGACAGCTCAGTCGGTGCTTAGCTCACTTGCTCAACAGCTCAGTCGGTGCTCAGCTCACTTGCTCGACAGCTCAGTCTCAAACGAAATTAACATCTTCCTATATTTTCTTAGCACAGCTCCTGCGCAGACGAGCGATTATTTTCCGGCGTACTTTTCTGTCCTTCAAATTAGATTGCTTACAAAGTTACAACTGTATCTCATAACGCTCACGAATACCAAAATCGCTACCAAACGCTCGGCGGAAAAAAAAGTCCTTCGTCTGCACAGGCCTTAAGTGTTTTAGAACACATCAAGAAGGCCTTGCTCGTGGTCGCTCGGTCGGCAGTGTGCAGTGTGTGACGCACCTGCACGAAGAAGATGAAGTGTTTGAAGGAGGTGTTGAGGTGCGCCTCCTCGCCGAGCTGCACCACCTGCGGGAAGTGTTGGTGGTAGATGTGCGCGTACACGCGGAACAACCGCTTGAGGATCGTCTTGGAGCACGCGAGGAAGCTCTTGGGGAACGGCACGCCTGAGGGATACAGACATTTCAACTAATAGTAGCATCGATTAACGCATTGGCTGCCGGCCGCCGTTTTTGCACGGGTGCCTTATTTTATAATATTATCTTCCAGTGCCTCACGACGCAATAGTGCGCTAGGTATCACTTCGAACAGTGTCTGGGTCACGTATACGCACCACAATTTTGTCACAAACGTGCGCCGTGTGCCTTTGGGCGTGTCTGTGTGTCACGCGTGATTATTTAGCATTGCCTTTGAACGATTCTGTGCGTCCCAGGTAGATGAGCTTTATGAAAGGCAATAAAAATGTGGAAAGGTGTACAATGGGTACTATACGATGACGCACAAACGCGCCGAAAGGCACCTAGCGTACGTGTATGGCGCATAGACGCGTCGAAAGGCACCTAGCTTAAGTTTTGGTCAGTTAACGAGGGCGCGTCAACACATCCAAGGCACCGAATGTGGTAATAGATATAATTTAATTTTTTATTTTATTTATTTGGTATACCAACCAATAGATTTTCAATTAATATTCATTAATTCGAGGAAAACATTGTGAGGGTGCAGTCGGCCAAACGTCAAGAACTTTATATTTCTTACAAAGGGGAACAGATGTATTTTAAATCCATGTGATTGTGGATATTGCAATATTGGGTAAGACCATTGATTATTGGGTGATGAAATTTTGTTCAGCATCATTTTGTGTATCTTTAGTTACAAATATAAGCTTTATCCATCTATCTATCATTTAATTTCTCAAACACTTGACAAAAATCCATGCTATTTCTCACATATTAGTTATGGTTACTTCGAAAATGTGGGTTCAAATGTGATACTACCAAATTAGGATCTGTATAAAATAAAGAAAGAACTGTGTGTACCAATCTTAGAGGGGAAGAGCGTTTCGTCGTCGAGCTGGTCCTGCGCCCACGTCATGAGGTAGTCAATGTACTTGGGCGCCGAGCACTTGATGGGTTTCTTGACCGTGTGTCCGTCGGCCCAGTGGTACTCGTACTTGGGGCCCGCCGACATAACCGCACACGACTCCTCCGAGCAGAACTCTGTGATGGTCCCGTACAACATGTTGATCTGATTGAAGAAGTCCACCGCTGCAACACACGCACACCCGCGCGAATTAACGCTATTGCTGTACACGGACAACAGGAAGAGTCCAAATTTTACTATATTTTCCTGTTGCCCATTACCAAGCAATCTGCAATTTATTTATACAGCTTTGTACTAATTGCAATCTTTACCTCTCTCAAATCTATCATAGAAACCATTGTGAAGAAAACTGAACCTAAGAATTATTATTTTTAAGACTGCAGATGTCCTGTTGTGTTTATCTGGGCACAGAGTAAAGGCAACATGTTGGCTTTGCGATGTATAAAACAGGTAAATGTCTCTAAACTCTAATCCTATAGGAAACTCACAAGAACAAAATCATGTTGCAATTAAATCTTAAAAAGATCTGGGATAAATTTTCCCATCTATGGTATTTATAGGTAATGGGTAAGGTAATAAAAGAACAATTATTGCTACAATAAATAATGCTAACAGTGTGTTGGTAAGTAAGGATGCTTCCAGCACACATAGTATCCTGATGTCATCATGTGACAATATTCCAATAGCTGTGAAGAAATGTCTGCCCATTGTTCTACCATGTTGGGATGTAATGCATGCACTGCCTGTTGCTCCATATTCTATAGACACGCGTTCTATCTAAGTACCGCGGAGCAGCGGGTTGGTTGTGTGTGTGTGTGTGTGTGGAGGATACTGACTGTTGACGGCGACCCACTCGTTGAGGTCCTCCCCCTCGGGCAGCATGACGGCGAGGCGCAGGTTGCCGGAGCCGAGCGTGGCGGCCGCGTGCCGCATCAGCTCGTACTGGTGCGTGCCCTCGGGGATGTTCTTCTTCGGCTTGAAGGTCTTGTTCGACCGGCTGCCGCTGCCGAAACAAACAAACGGTCTCATTCAATCACGCTTATATCCATCAGCTCATTGGGTAGAAAGGGATATTCGTTCGTTATACAGACAGCCACACGCACCGTCCGGGCCGGGGGAGCCCCGCGGAGCCCCAGCACGGACGTAAACAAGACGAGAGCAGCGGATGGGCTATGGGTATATAAATAGAAACGGTGCCGAGTACTTACAATAGGAAACTCATCTTGTTTTTGGGTATGGTCGAATGTTATTATCAATCGTATAGCACCAAACAAATCATTAATTACAAAGGTTAGCTACAAAACCGAAAATTATTAATAATAATGCACTTGTCCACTTGTCAAAAGTTTATCATCATTACACAGACTATTAGAGAGATTTTAACGTGCCACAGATAACGACCACACTAAGGCGCTTACACACAGTTGAGTGGTTTTCCCAAAACTCCCAACCACGTCACACCTTGGTAGGAAAACTGAAGACGCAGTTTCTTAACTTGGCAAGTTTTCCCTGAGTTTCCCTCTTAACGTAACATGAGCACCTTAAATACATGGATGAAATATCTCCATCCCATTTTTTGCCGTATTTTCTGCGCCATCTAGCGAGCAATTTAAAATCAGCTTTTAACTGTCAGTTGAAAACGGCTAATTACCTACATACATCCAGTGGAAAAAAACTTATTGGGTCTAATAAGATGTTTCGAGCAATTTACAGAAAAATATGGTGCTCATATCCAAGTTATCCGCCTGGGTGGGACAACAAGCGTTTTTTTGTTCGTTCTGAGGGGTGACACGGTGACACCTGCGAGTGCTTTGTAGTGCATGCACGGACAACTTGTTTGAGCTGGGTTGTCCGTGCATCACAAATTAAAAAATGCCGTGCGTGCATGCACTTGGGTATAGATGTTCTGTGGGCTATTTATTTGGTCTGACAGCTGTCAGTGCTTACTCTGTGGTAAAAATCTGATTTTCTGACGCAGCAGCAGCAAAAAGATCAGCCAGTTTTCACTCTATAACTCCACGATTCAGAGTAATTTCCTCCAGTCTACTAACTGAAATCACTCACAATGCAAGGCCTTAGCATCCAGAGCTTGAAAAAGCACAAAGCGGTGAGTGAAGTGAAGTGAAAATAGTGTCACTTCTTACATAATAATTTCTAACCTAGTGTTTATCTGTCGAGTGTCGATAACGTTTGGTTGGTTGGTGGTGTGTCACAGCTGATCCCGCTGTACGTGTGCACGGCGCTGGGCTGCGGCGGCGCCGTGTTCTACCTGGCGCGTCTCGCCATGCGCTCGCCTGACGTGTCCTGGAGCAAGAAGGGTAACCCCGAGCCCTGGCAGGAGTACCGTGACAAGCAATACAAGGTGAGTGTCGCACCCGTCACCCCGAGTCACTCCGGGTCACTCCGGGTCACCCGTCACTAATGTTGTGTTTGTTTGTTTACAGTTCTACTCGCCCAACATCGACTACTCCAAAGAGGTATCCAAGGCGCCCAAGTTCTAAGCTGCTCGCTTCATGTATTGTAATATGTTAATCAATAACTCTTAGAACTATTATTTAATAAATAGAATCGTGATACATAAATATTGTATTGATTTACGTTTTCTAGATTATCAATTTGGTTTATTTTACATCCTCGAAGTTGTTAACTGAGAGACGCTGTCTTGCTGAAACTGTGGCGCATGGCAATCTGTATTATGTAGGTAACATTAACAAAGTACTAAAGATTGATTTTCAATAGCAAGTTTGTTAAAGTTGTAAAAGAAATAAACGCAGTAAAAAAGTAGTAATTTTTATTTATTACAATTTCATGGACCTTAACTTACACATAAATTACTTAAAAATGCTATTCAGATAATTGAATTATTCATAAAAATATATGTTTTAACAAGTTTTAGCACCTACAATTATAAAACAGGGCTTGAATAACGAACAAAGTAAGTTTCTGGAACATAATGGGTGACTAATAATAACTGAATCCATATTATTAATCTGGAAACACTCATGGCTGAAAGACACAATATATTTCTCTGGTACACTAGGATCATGCGTGTCAGGAAGAAACAAGAATGTTAAATCCGTTCAGGGGCCGGACACAACTGTCCAGAGTTCGGCGTTCAGA
This sequence comes from Zelleria hepariella, assembly GCA_949319315.1. NCBI lineage: Eukaryota > Metazoa > Arthropoda > Insecta > Lepidoptera > Yponomeutidae > Zelleria > Zelleria hepariella. The sequence continues at coordinate 49,378 of CASGHI010000147.1, forward strand.
GTCCTCAGATTTACTTCACAAGAACTCCGCGTTCTGACCTCTTAGTGTGGACGGTTCCAATCAACCCCATACATTAGAAAGAACACGGAACATAGAACTCCAGGCGGAGTGTGCGGGGCACCTCAGATCTTAAAAAACATTCAATAGTAACATCAAAACATGCATGATATAATTAGACAACTTTTGAGCCCATTCTTACCTCAATAACCTGTCACCAACAAAACTGCAACAAGTTACTGTATCACAACATCATCTCCCAGCTTGCAACTATCATACCTAGTAAATTCCGCTTATAAAAAGTAGATAGGTGCTTATATTATGTATAGCTTAGCACATGTAATGTACTCCTAGATAGTGTAGCTAGACAGACCTCAACTTAACAATTATTGTATGTTTATCACCATATCGGATCAGAGATTTTTAATGAGGATAATAGATTCTAGCCTAAGCAAGTGAGACTAATTTTAATTTGATTGAAATGTTACATTTATCTACAGACTCACACCACATAAAATGCGTTTTAAGTCATAGGGGAAATATTATGCCTGAATTATGTCCGATTTATAGAAACTACTGAATAACAGCAGCAGGATTGCATTTGCTTTCTAATGATTTTTCGTTTCAGTTTACCCATAGGTGTCAAATAAGCGTGTCCGTATTATGGGAAATATGTATTATGCCAATTAATTATGCCAAATGAGGGAACTACTGGATGAGAAATTCCCCATATGAAAGTATGGTAAAGCACCCCACTATTCTATATTCTAATATTGTAATTTTTGTATGAATAATTATTATAAACAGTGTGTTGCGAGATTACTTTCGTTACGTGTGATGTCTTTTCGCTGACTCACTGCGGGTGCTGCGGGTAGGGACTGTACCCGCCGGGAGGGGGCTGGTACCCGGGCGCGGGGGCAGGGCCGGAGCCAGGGGCGGGGGGGTACTGATAGGGTTGGTACTGCGGCGCGGGGGGGGCGCCGGCGGGCCGGGGGTGGTGCGGGTAGGGGAGGGTAGCGTACGGGTTATAGAGGGCGGGCAGGGGAG